>JAFVLL020011505.1:0-17857 GCA_021397915.2 Tor tambroides
AAGAACTTCATTTGAACAACTTTAAAGGAGATTTTCTCAATATTTTGATTTTTTTGCACCCTCAGATTCCAGATTTTCAAATAGTTGTATCTCGATCAAATATTGTCTCATCCTAACAAACCATACATCAATGGAAAGCTTATTTATTCAGCTTTCAGATGACGTATAAATCTCAACTTCAAAAAATTGACCCTTATGACTGGTTTTGTGGTCCAGCGTCACATATTTCTGCTGAGTAAACATCCACACAAGCTGTTCCATAATATATACATATATATATATTTACTGTAAATGATTTGAGAGAATACAATTAAGGCAGTTATTTACAAATATGACACTCGAGATGAAAAGAAACATGATGTGAATATAAAATCTTCACTGGAGGCTGCGTAGCAGCAATCTCGGGATCCCAGAGTCTCAGACGTTTCAGGAATCTTGACGACTTTCTGATCCACGAATCAAGAGGCAACGACGCCTGACGAGTTCTGCGGGATAAAAACTCTCAGCGAGAGAAGGGATGAACCTGGTCTGTGTGCTTGTGACTTCCTGACACGGAGGATTCAGTATTGCGGCGTACCGAAAGATAAAATGGCAATAAAACAGCACTACACGTTATTGTCCAGAGAACACGATTTTGTAGATCTCGCTGTAGTTCTCCACGAAATGCACTTCCAGACCTTCGGTGATGTACTCGGCCAGGTCTGAGAAGTCCTTTCTGTTTTCTGCAGGCAGGATGATGCAGGTTACGCCAGCTCTCTTCGCCTGCCGCAGGAATTAAAACATGTTAGCGTACATATATACACAATATAGCTACATATACATTTACACTACCAGTCAAAAGTTTCTGAACAGTAAGATTTTTAATGCAAGACGTCTCTAATGCTCACACGTCTCTTACTGTTCAAAAACTTTTGTCTGGTTGTGTACATTTAAAGAGAAACTCAATAGATAATAGTTGAAAAAGTATAATTTTGGGGCAAAATTATATTAGCCAACATATTTTGCCCAATGAAACAATCGTATTTTAAAAGAACCGAAAACGCAGAAACCAGCAGCAACACATTTGTTTGGAAGTGGAAGCGTGGCCTCCCTCTCTGCTAACTTACAGCGATGGTCTTTTCCTTGATTCCTCCAACAGGCAGGATCTTCCCGGTCAGGGACACTTCTCCCGTCATGGCCACGTTCTGACGCGCTGGTGTGTTGGTGGCCAAGGACAGCAAAGCAGTCACAATAGTGCATCCAGCACTCGGCCCGTCTTTGGGAGTTGCACCCTAAACAGATTCCCAGCTTTAGTTATTACAAGAAACTAATTGAACCTCCTACCTCAGGGTTGCACTCCTGGAGGGACACCTTCCTCCAACACACCTGAACAAGGCAAATAAAGTCTTCAGGATTACTAGAAACAAGTGTGTTGGAGCACGTAGAGGCCAAACTGTGAAAAAATTGTAATGTTGACCTCAGGCAGTCATTGTTCTCCCAACTTTAAGTTGTTTCAAGAGACAAACAGCTCTTTAAAGGAACAGTTCACCCAAAAATGAAAATTACTCCATGATTTACTCGCCCTCAAGCCATCCTAGGTGTATATGACTTTCTTCTTTAAGACGAATACAACTGGAGTTACAATGGCAGTGAATGGGGGCCGAGATTTTGAAGCCCAAAAAAGTGCATCCATCCATCATAAAAAGTTCTCCACACAGCTCAATAGAAGCCTTCTGAAAGTTTATGTAAGAAAGTTTATAAAGTTTTAAATATTGATATTTTTCTTGCACAAATGCATCGATTCACTTTAGAAGGCCTTTATAAACCCACTTTTTATGATGGATGCATGCACTTTTTTGGGCTTCAAAATTTCAGCACCCATTCACTGCCATTATAAAACTTGGAAGAGCCAGGACATTTTTAAATAAAACTCTGATTGTATTTGTCTGAAAGAAGAAAGGCATATACACCTAGGATGGCTTGAGGGTGAGTAAATCATGGGGTAATTTTCATTTTTGGGTGAACTATCCCTTTTACATCTACTTTAACATTATACTGCAGGGTTGTCCAACCGAACTCCTGGGGGGCCAGTTTCTTAATTCAACACACCTGAACAGGTCTTCAAGAAAACTAGAAAACGTCCAGGGATGTGTGTTGGAGCAGGTAGAAGCCAAACTCTGTCGAAGGGTGGCCCTCCAGGAGCAGAATTTGACAACTCTGGACAAGTATAATCTTCACCTCAAGCATGGCTATTTAACACCAACTTGGACTCTCTATTCCAATCATTGTTGTCCAATCGTGCTCCTAGAGGCACACCTTTCCTTAACACACAAAACAAGGCACTTAAAGACTTCAGGATTGCTCCGCAAGAAGATGGCCCTCCTGGAGCAGAATTGGACAACTCTAGACTACTGCAGTCTTCACCTCAGGCACATGGAGGTGTATGTGGGAGCCCACGAGGAAATCGTTGTCAGGTTGCTCCTTCATGAGGAATGAGCGTGCAAACGTGTACGCAATCTTGGCGCTTTCCTTCATCACGTCTCCCAGCTGCCCCGTGACCTCCAGCGATCCCTCTTTGGCTCCATCTTTCCCTTGCGGTTCTCTCGGCCGCCTCAGAGATGTCTCGATGAAGAGCGTCGAGCCACCTGTGGAGGAAAATAGAGTTGTTTCTTTAAGGTTTTGTAGACTAAACAGCTTTAAGAGTATTCCTACCAAGTATGGTGCGACTAAGCATTACGAAAGTTCGCTGGAAACTAGGGGTGTGCGATATATATCGTCTGCGATAATATCGTAATTGTTGTTTTAACACGTGCTATTTGACATTATCGAATATATTGCAAAAACCAAACAAAACACACCTATGCATAAGTTACTTGATCTAGAAGGTTAGACTAGTGCGCATGCGCATTTAGAGTGCGTTCGTTCACTGCATGATTCAGTCTATTAAAACGTCTTTGAATAAAATAAACAAAAAGTTCATATTAAGAGACTTGCGTTTTAGACACAGTATTGACTGTTTTTGCCAACAAAAGTAATTCCAAACACAGCCACAGCACTGTTTTGCGTCTCTGAGTAACATGTTTCGTTCCTGAATGAATCAACCGTTTAATGATTTGGTTCAAACGCAATGACTTGCTGCCACCTACTGGCGGTGGTGGTTTTAATTTCACATTTAAAGTATCTTTTCATTTTTTAAATAAGTTCAAGTATCAGTATTCAACGTTTTGTTTAAAATATTAAAAACAATATTTATGTATTTGTAACTTAGCTGCAATAAACTGTGTGTAAACACATAAACTGCATCTTAAGTGGCATTTAGATGTTTCCTTTGCACTGCAAAGTTGAATTTTGTTGATACTGGTTTCATTTCCTTAGTAACAACCCAAATGTCTTATTGTTCTTATTGATTGATTAAATGTAAGAATTTGACTCAAATTTGACCACCACACAGAATATGAAAAATATCAGAAACTTTAATCAGTAGTCCGCAGTCCTTAAGATACCAGCACAATAACACACAAATATCTAATTATCATTATCAGTAGTATCCCAGAAAATACAGAGATATCATTTTTTGTCAATATCGCACACCCCTACTGGAAACTAGTGTACCAATTTTTGGCTTGAACGTTCTTGGTTGAACCCTTACCCATTGCCGTCCATGCCAGTCCCATGACAACTCCCGGCGGTGTGACGTCATACATTCGGTCCACAGTGAAGATGGGCTTCCCAACATAATCCTGAAGGTTCTCCTGGGTGACCTTGACCTCGGTTTCCTCGCCGTTGACAATCCGGAACGCTACTTTCCGAAACACCTGCAAAAGTACCAAACTTAGCTACACTTGTAGAACATTCATTAAGATGGTAGGGCCCTATTAATTCCGCAATGCAGAAAATGTGGACGGAATCGCGGAATCCGGTCATAAAAATGGAATTTACTGTATAATGCGGAATGTCACGGAATCAAAATGCAATATGGACTAGTGTCTGTGAATATTAAGCCGCAAAAATAGTATTTAAATATGAACCTTGCATGTTGCGCATGTCTCTGTGTGAATGAATAGCACAGAGTTTCGTTTACTACACACGCGTGAAGCACGCTGTGTTTTCAGCCTCGGCCGCCTCAATATATGAGTACGTGAACATGATCTCTAGAACTGCTCTGAGAGTCAGTTCATTAGCATTTGAACGTTTATTGTGAGAGAAACTATCATCATATCATATTGGCTACAAACAGAAACTTGAAGGTCTTCACAGCAACCCGTCAAAATAAAAGTTTAGTTTAACTTGAAGAAACTGTGACAAACATATTACTTGATGTAATAATAGTACTACTACTAATAATAAAATTATTATTATTTTCAAGGAATATTTACCAGGATTATTTACCAAAATTTATTTACCAGAAAACACAATACTGTAAACACACAACACTGTATTTCTGAAATAAATAAAACAATAATAAAGTAATTTTAATAAAATCAATTATTTAGAGATGCTTTTGATTATTAAAATTTATTGAAACCATTAAAATGGAATCCAGAAAACTAGTGAAAAACAGAATTTGTTAAAAAAAAAAATTTAAAAAACTGAATGAGGAAAAAAAACGTATTTCATTGGGCCTTAAAGTTTAATTTTTGTTAAACATTTAATAAATTGCCGTTAAATTGTTTCATGATTTCAATTAATTAGACATGCTTTTTAATTAATAAAATTGAATTTAACCATTAAAAACAGACTTTAGAAAAATTTAAATGGAAAAAAATAGAATCCAGAAAAATTAAAATGTAGTGGATTTTAATAAGGACATAAGATGGGTAAGAAGATAGTCGTACCTTCTCGACTTGCTTCTGAAGGTTCCTGACGCCGCTCTCCCGGCAGTACTGTCTGATGAGCACGTTCAGAGCCTCGGGGGTGATTTTCGCCTTCTGATCATCCAAACCGCATAGAGTTCGCAACTGGGGTACCAAGTATCTCTGTGGTGGTTATAAAGACCGGGAAAGGACTGAGTCGAACACTTGTGCCAACAGCACTGCATCTAGTAAAACTGACTCCTTGGAAGTGACTTCCAGTTATAGGGACAATCCACCTGAAGTAACTTTGGATTTAAAGGGCACCTATTATGCCCCTTTTTACAAGACATAATATGTGACCCTGGACCACAAAACCTGTCATAAGGGTCAATTTTTTGAAATTGAGATTTATACATCATCTGAGAGCTGAATAAATAAGCTTTCCATTGATGTATGGTTTGTTAGGATAGGACAATATTTGGCTGAGATACAACTATTTGAAAATCTGGAATCTGAGGGTGCAAAAAATATCAAAATATTGAGAAAATCGCCTTTAAAGTTGTCCAAAAATGAAGTTCTTAGCAACGCATATTACTAATCAAAAATGAAGTTTTGATAGATTTACGGTTGGAAGCTTACAAAAAATCTTCATGGAACATGATCTTTACTTAATATCCTAATGATTTTTGGCATAAAAGAAAAATTGATAATTTTGACCCATAGAATGTATTTTTGGCTATTGCTACAAATACACCCCAGCGACTTAAGACTGGTTTTGTGGTCCAGGGTCACATATTGGTCTTGGGTGTCCCCAGAATGTGTCTGTGAAGTTTCAGCTCAAAATACCCCACATATCATTTATTACAATGTCTGAAAAATGTCATTTTTGAGGCGTGTCTAAAAAAAGAGCAGTTTTGGTGTGTATCACTTTAAATGCAAATGAGCTGCATATTCCCGCCCCCAGAAGAGGGTGTAGTATAGGTCTCTTTGCTTAGTTTGCATACCTACAGCAATAAACAGCTGATAGAAGCAACATAACTGAGAGCAAGAGAACCGGTGTTTAGCCGTACATATATGAAAAGCCAAATGCACTGAAAGTGGGACGAAACAGCGCAATGTTTCAGAGCTCGCCGAACTAATCTCAAACTAATCGCGAACTAATCTCACAAACGTGGTGCTTATCAATTAAAATACTTCAATAACGTACGCACAAATACGGTTAAAACATTAGCTAAGCACTATAACGACATGTCATTCACAAAGCAGTCTGGAGTAAAATGATTTGTGCAAACAAACGTATTTAGGTAGATTTTTGAGGCGCATTACCTTGAAAAATAAAAGTAATCCACTGCGTCCCACACACTGCTTAAAGAATCAAAACGACAGGCCTAGTGGGACTAATTTGGTTTTATGGGGATTAAAAAAAAAGGAGTGGGTGGATGTTTATCATTGTAGGGTGGTTGTGTTCACACACTGCAAACATACATTTATGTACAAACACCATGTAAAAGTGGATTTTGCATAATAGGTACCCTTTAAGGGTCATGCCTCACAGATTTTAACTATCGGTCTTGAACTTACCTTTAACGCCAGACCCAAACTGTGAAGCTGACCAAAAAAGAATTAAAGCCGAGAACACACTACACGATTGTCAGGCCAATTATGAATGGAATTTGGTCTTGATGACGGATCCTGCCCAGTCAGACAGGATCTGTTCCAGTTGGGCTAAGTTTGCAGTTGGCAGAAAAAGTCGCATAGTGTGTGGTGTCTAAAGATTATAATCATAGTCGTTGTCAGCCGTTTTCACAAAGATTTTTCACAAACTCTGATGCCAACTTCAATTCATGCAGTGAAACAGTAAGACTTTGGAAGCAACTTACAGGGACAATCGCCCTTAAGCAACTTAAGGGACTTAACTGACTAGCTCAAGGCTTATGGCTTGCTAACTACCGGTCTTGAACCAGCAACCTTCCGGTTCAAGTTTAACTGGATACAACAGATCCAAACTGTAATGTTAACCCAAAAATGAGTCGTTGAGTTTCATTAAAAGAGATCACCAAGTCAACGTACCTCCGCAATGGCCAGTTTCTCCTGAGCAACGTAACCTGATACGTTGATCATTTCCATTCGGTCTCTTAAGGGTTCGGGAATGGTGTCGAGAACATTGGCCGTACAAATGAAAAGCACCTGATGAAAACCAATGAAGATGCAATGAAACCAGAGTCTCCTTTTAACAAATGTGGATTTTTGCTAGTCTATACCTTAGACAGGTCCACGGGCACATCCAGGTAATGGTCAAGAAAGTTAGCGTTCTGTTCTGGATCTAAAAGCTCAAGCAGAGCAGAAGATGGGTCACCCTGGTAACCTCGACCTATTTTGTCAACCTGCCCAACAAAAAGATTAATACAGTATCAGTCGTTTCGACATAGTCAAGACCAAATTTTTTAGTATAGGGCAGGGTTAAGATTATAGATTTGTATGTCATACCTCGTCAATAAGGACCAATGGGTTTTCAGTCTTAGTTTTCTTTAGACACTGGATGATCTTTCCTGGCATTGCACCAACATATGTTCTCCTGCAATGTACAAAAAAAAAAAATGTACACAGAGTTTGAAAATAAGCATTGACTCTAAATAATGGTCATTAGCACATACCTGTGGCCTTTAATTTCTGCCACATCCGTCATGCCTCCCATGCTAAAACGGAAATACTCGCGATTAAGTGCTCTGGCGATTGAACGGGCGATACTGGTCTTTCCAACTCCAGGAGGCCCATAGAAACACAAGATCTTTCCCTGTGTGCTGCCTCTCAGCTGGCTTACAGCTATGAACTCCTGCATGAATGAACAATGACTGGGGTTAATAGGATTTAGAAAGCAAATATTTCCCATTCTCAGGGGATAAAGGTTGAGGCGCTCATGCTTGGGTTTTACCAGAATGCGTTTCTTGACGTCCTCCATTCCATAGTGGTCCTCTTCCAAAACCTCTTTAGCTTGACTCAACTCTAGGTTTTCCTCGCTATTAGTGCCCCATGGCATGGAAGTCAGCCAGTCTAAGTAGTTACGGGTAACGCTGGGGATTTTAAGAGGGGAAAAGAAAGTTTGAATTAATAAAATATCACCTTGAGAAGATCAAGCTACTTTGTCGAACATGGCTGCTTGTCTAAGGTGGTCTATCAGGTTGAAACCAGATCAATCAGCTTGTAGTTCAACTGATCAGCCATTTAGTGCAGCTTATAATCAGGTAGAATCCATGTACAACCATCTTAAGATGGTTTTAGCTGGGTTTTGTCAATATTGTGGCTGGTCTAAGGTGGTCTACCAAGTTTAAACCAAATCTAGCAACTCGTAGTCCAACTTAACCATCTACAGTAGCTTGGAGCAACTAATGACCAGGCAGAATCCATAAATAACCATTTTAAGCTGGTTTTATTAACCTTTATGTGGTTCTAAGGTGGTCTACTAGGTCCACCAGCTGGTGGTCCAATGGATGAACCTTCTAAAGCAGTTTGGAGCAGCTAAAGATCAGCTAGAATCCATGTACAACTAGTTTAAGCTGGTTTTAACTGGGTTTAGTCAACTTTGTTGCTGGACAAAGGTGGTCTACCAGGTCCACAATTTTGTAATCCAACTGATCAACCATCTACAGTAGCTTGGAGCAACCAATGACCAGACCGAATCCATAAACAACCATTTTTAAGCTGGTTTTATTAACCTTTATGTGGTTCTAAGGTGGTCTACCAGGTCCACACACTTGTAGTCCAACAGTTCAACCTTCTAGAGCAGCTAAAGTCTAAACAGAATCCAAGTAAAACCACCTTAAGCTAGATTCAGCTGAGTTTTGTCAACTTTGTTTTGGGTCTAAGGTGGCCTATTAAGTCTGCCAGTTGGTAGTCCAACTGATTAACCATCTAGAGCAGTTTGGAGTAGCTAAAAACCAGCTAGAATCCATGTAAAACCACCTTAAGCTGGTTTCATCTGAGTTTTGTCAACTTTGTTTTGGGTCTAAGGTGGCCTACTAATTCTACCAGTTGGTGGTCCAACTGATTAACCATCTAGAGCAGTCTGGAGTAGATAAAAACCAGCTAGAATCCATGTACAACCATCTTAAGCTGGTTTTAGCTGGGTTTTGTCAACCTTGTTGCTGGTCTAAGGTCGTCTACCAGGTCGAAACCAGGTCTTACAGCTTGTAGTCTAACTGATCAACCATCTAGAGTAGCTTAGAGCAACGAATGACTAAGAAGAATCCATGCAAAACCAACTTAAGTTGGTTTTATTTGGGTTTTATCAACCTTGTTGCTGGTCTAAGGTGGTCTACCAGGTCAAAACCAGGTCCAATTGACTGACCATGTAGAGCAGTTTGGAGCAGCTGAAAACCAGCTAGAATCCATGTAAAACCATCTTAAGATGGTTTTAGCTGGGTTTTCAGATAATTTGTTGCCGTAAGATGGTCTACCAGGTTGAAACCAGGTCCAGCTTGTAGTCCAGCCTTCTAGAACAGCTTGGATCAGATAATGACCAGCTAGAATCTATGCACAACCATCTTTTTCTGGTTTTAGCTCGGTTTACAGCTTCTTATGCATTTTTATAAACATTAAGAAGAAACATTACATTACATTAGTTTATAACTATGACAAACTCTTACTTGAACTCTGAGGAGTGGTTATCTAACAGCCCCAGTTTGTTCAGCTCCTCATTAATAACGTCCATGATGTGCTGAGGCACAGTCCGATCCTTCAGCCTCTCCCTGAACTTCTCCTCAATGGCGTCTTTGTCCTCTTTCTCCAGGCCGAGCTCCTTCTTAATGATCTTCAGCTGCTCCTGAAGGAGGTACTTCCTGTGCGTCTGCTTGATCTTCTCTTCAACCTGAGCATCGAGACCAACAGGAGTAAAATTAAAGGAAACCCAAACGAATAAGAAACCGCATGTCAAGCACCGTCCTCATTCGTTCTCTCACCTCCCTGCCGAGTCGCTGCTGTAGTTTACTCAGCTCGTATTCTTTCTTCAGCAGAGAGAGCGCTTTGTAAAGTCGTTTGGGAATCTGCAAAGACAGTTTTCATGTTAGATACAGGGTTCGTACAGATAAAGCAAAATGAAATTCCAGGACCTTCAGGGACTTTAAGCACTACTTTTGATCTCACTTATCAAACAATATTGTTATTATCTTTCAAATTCTAATAAATAAACTAATAAAACACAATGGTACAAATAAAGTGCAGCACATCCAATGACTGTGGCAACTTTAACATTTGAAAGGATACTATGACAAAGTTATCGGTTTCCTTTTTTTTGTTTTCATGAATATATGATTAACCTGAAGAATGAAAGCCATTGCATACACTTGGAAAATAATGAGCTATATCATGCTCATAGACACTTAGCTCACGAGATGAGACAACATACAGATACTTGGTTCACTAGAACGAGACAATATTTAATCCTATTTTTAAAACACATTCAATGACAAAATATTTGTCTTTTAATCACAAAATGCAAAACAATGCATTTGTATTTTGAAACGTTTTAAGTAATCTTAGGGCCGTAACTAACGATTATTTTGGTAATAGAGTAATCTACTCATTATTTTGACAGCTGAGTAATCTGATATTTTTTAGTAATAAAAATAGACCTAAAAGGAAAAACAGGCTTTAATATGACTGTATTTATATAAAAACTAACGATGAGGCAATAATAATTTGTTCAAATAAACTATCAAAACCAAGTAATTATATGGTTTTATTAACAACACTGTTAAAATACATAATGTAATGCGCCTATATAAGCATAACCAACTTAAGTACATTATGTATTATAACAAATACCTCTAGAGGGCGCCAACGGCCTGGCGACGTTTCACTTTACAGCGTGATTAAATTATGTTTAAATCCATTTAATTTTAATATTTGGTCACATGCACACTCAGAGCGAGGGTTTGAACTTTTATTTTGAAATCGTGATGTACAACAAATCACATATTAAAAAATATGTTGGTGTATTCTCCTGTGTTTGCATAGGTTTATAGATGATTTACATTACAAATCTAGTGAGATAATGCACACTGTTTTCCCAGATGAACGTTAAGCAACCCAAACCCAAAGAGTTTGTCGACCGAGATGTAGATGCTCCACACTTGTAAATGATAGCAGTGCAACACAAAGCGCGTCAGACTCTATATGCATTCACAAATGTACAGTATGTGACTGGAATCCCAAACAAACAGCACATGCAATAAAAGTCTGAGCTAAATAATCCAAGCACTATCAAAGGTTTTACCACAAACACAACTTTATAATAATATCGCGAGACCGCTTTTCACCTCAAGGAGTAATATCGCGAGATCTCGTGCGCTGCTAAAAGCCAGGCGAAACGGCTCTGTATTTATATCAGACGCGCTGCATCGTTAATGTTGCATGAAATGATTGTTTTTAGTGATCAACCGATATTGATTTTTTATAACCGATACCAATTATTTGCACGTTTATGTGCCCGATAACCGGTATGCAGAACCGATATTTATTCAGTGTTATAAAGTAAATAAATGACTTAGTGAAGTAATAACATACTTCACTTTGGTTCTTCCTCTTTTCAGTCATTTTCTTTTTTTTTTTTTTAAAAGTGTTGAAAAGTAGCAGTCTCTCATGTTAAATTTTATCTTCATATTACAACAATAAAAAACATTAAAAAAAGCATCAGCACTAATATTAACAATAAGTAAAAATAAATGTAGAATGTCTAATGTTTTCAAATCATATCAACTTCATTTTAAACTATAGTTTTAGTAGGTTTATAAGCTGTTTAATAGGCCTATAGAGTTAACCTGAGTCATGCATAAAAATGCATAAATATAGGGAAAAATATCAGTAAATTGATATATCGGTCGATCACTAATTGTTTTTATCGAAAACAAAAATTAACACTATTTTCATATATATGCATTTTAAAAATTCAAGTACCTTTTCATAAATATGGTTGTTTTCAAGGGTTTTCTATTTCAAAAAGTCAAATTCAAGTACGTCAAACACTTTAAGCACCTTGTGTGAACCCTGTAGATACACATTAATGTTCAGAGAAACAGTTTTGGGGGTCATAAACGTACGTTTGTTTCCTCCAGGACGTCTTGTAACTCGTGCGATTCGGCCCCGGTCAGCGCCGCCCCCATGTCGCTCAGGTAGATGGGATTATCCACCACTCTCTGACCGGCCTGCATCATCTGCAGCACTGACTCTCTAGCAAACAAACGGACAAACAAACATGTTCACTAATGGTGGCTTAGCTTGCTGTTTTGAACACTCTCTTTTATCTATCTTACCTGTACAGTGGATTCAGAGAGATTATATCACGGATAGTCTTCACGATCTCAGCAGTCAGGGCCTGGTTTGAAAGAACAGAGTGTATGAATTAATCCTGAAGAGGTGAAAATCATTTACAATATCCTGGTAAATGCTTTCTGAACTGTAGTACCTTGAAAAGGGTTATTACTGTAAACCAAAATCATAAAATAAATGCTGACTAAAATAAAATACACATAAACTTCTGCTACTTCCCAAAGTCAACAATTCTCATTTTCAAAAAAACGATTAGATATTTTAAAATAAGTTTCGTCTGAAATAAAATAAAATATAAAACACTTCAACTTCAACTAAACGCTAAAGGCAAGATTTTTGTTTAGTTTAAGTACTAAAATAAAAATAAAACTGAAATAAATATTAATAAAACCTAAATAGACATTTTAAAATAAAATAAACATTAACCATTTAATTTATGTTTTAAATAATTAAAATTTAAATGTAAAGACAAAAACTGTACCCATTTTAAAATTTTGACTGAAATTAAGTGATATATATAAAAACTTAAAACAGCTAGTTAATAAAGGCAACATGTTTATTTTTGTTTAGTTTAAGCTGAAGTACTAAAATAACTAGAACAAAAATAAAGAAAAATATAAAAAATGACAAAAAATAAAAACTATATGAACATTTTAAAATAAAAATGTTGACTGAAATAAAATGAAATATTGAAAGCTCTAAACTTGTAAAAAAGCAACATTTCTAATTTTTGCTTAAAGTAATAAAATAACCAAAATAGAAATAAACACCATATAGACATGTTGCAAAATAACATATATGTTGACTGAAATAAAGTAAAAAATATATATATAAAAAGTTCAACTTAAACTTAAGTTACTTGCTAAATTTCTCATTTTTGTTAAAGTTTGAAATACTAAAATAACTAAAACTGAAATTTAAAAAATTATATTTCAAAGTTATATTTTGAAATAAAATAAACAATGACTGAAAATAAAAATCTATTAACTTAAGGTAGCTGCTAAAGGCAACAATATTTTCATTTATAGCTGAAGTACTAAATATCTAAAACACTAAAACTGAAATAAAAACTATAGACATATTTAAAAACCTAATAAGAATGACAGAAACATGCTACAAAATCATTCAAACTTTAAAATGAAATGAAAACAGAAAAACTCAAAATATGAATAAAACTATGCTAAACTGATGCTGACCTTGACCTCTTCTGTGACCTGGAACTCCTCGTGGAGCACGTTGTCCACCTCCACCATGAGGACGCCGGGCAGAGGAAGCGCCTCCACCACAAACTCCGTCTCCCGCACCTTCTCCTCCATCGCCTCCGCCAGCGACGCCGTGTCCTTGTGCGATCGCTTCTGCTTCCGCCGCGCAGCTTTCGGCTGCTCGCCCTCCACCTCCAGCGGCACCGGCTCCTCCGGCTCCACCTCCAGCTGCTTACTGATGCGGATTCTGGGAAACGACGGACAGAAAGATCAGAAAACTTCCCTGGAACATGCATTCATCTCAATCAGTCAACAAAGCAGCAAAAGATATTGCCTATTTTTTTTAATGATGAAAACAAATTCATTATATATAAAAAAAAAATTAAATCCATCTAGAGGTTCTTAATGAAAAATGTAAATTTAAAAACTTGATTTAATAAATAAACATAAAAATTAGGGCTGTCAGTTTAAAGCGTTAACTTAATTATTTAGTAGTAATTAGTGGTCGACCGATGTATCGCCAAGGCCGATATATCGGCCGATATTGGGCATTTTTCAAATATCGGCATCGGCCGATAAGTTTTTCTGTTTGGCCGATGCGTTCAAGGCGGGACTTTTATTTTGACGGAGCTGAGAGTGGTAGCGCCTGAGTGCTCACATAGTGCTCACATTGTCCCTCTTGTTCGCTGTCGTTGATAACAAAATAATCAGATAGGACTGTTAAACAAAGGGATTAAAATGCATACAAAAAAGTATTATAACGATTGCTTTTATATTATTAGTAATAGAAACATTTATGCTTTTGCCCACTGTCATATTCATGTCATTTTCACTGTGTGCTGTATGTAAAATGAGTGTTACCTTGGCTTTATTTGAAAAAATGTGATTCCCAATGCACACAAACTTCCCAGAATACTGAGTGCCCTGTTAGTTACAGTGTTTACTTCCTTTTTAATTGTATTTTTATTAAATATTTATTTGCAAAAAAAAAATACTTTGTCATCTAAAGTATAAGTATGTTTATTTTACACATATATTTTTAAAATCCATTTTCTAATCATTTCAAATTTCTTAAATATTAATTAAAATAAATCAAATTATATCAGCTTTATATCGGCCACCCTGCTTTCCAAGATATCGGCAGTCAAAAAACCAATATCAGTCGACCACTAGTAGTAATTAATGAGAAAATAACGCGATTAAAATATTTTAACGCAGTTAACGCACTGGCCCCGCCCCCAGACCTGTACGTCATCTTACATTTCATATACAGTTAACTGTTGACAAATATGACACAGGGAAACAACTCCATAAATGCAGTTATGCCCTAAAATTCAAGATATTGGGGCAAAAAGTAATCCTGTATGAGTTTTTGTCTCATATTTGTATCATAAGCGATATCACACGAGTGCTGTTTGTCTTGAATATAACGAGTGCAAATGCACTGTAAAAATTGATAAGTTGACTTAACTTAAAAAAAATTGAGGAAACCTGTTGCCTTAAAATTATTAAGTAAATAATAATAAAAAAAAAAGTGAACTTGACAATTCACTTAACTTATTTTTTTAAAATTATTATTTACTTAATTTTAAGGCAACGGGTTTCCTCAATGTTTTTAAGTTAAGCCAACTTATCACTTTTTACAGTGTGTGATTTTATACAACAGTTCAGTAAATAAGAAGGTAATATTATGGTATATTTTAAACACAATATTGTCTGTTTTGGCTCAGTTTTGCACAGCTGTGTTTAGTTTCTGAATGAATCCGTGTTTTGAACGAATCGTGTGAATCAATGATTCAAAGCCCATTCATAAAGTGAGCCATTTACTTCATTCCTGAATGAATCAGCCGTTTGAATGAATCGAATGAATGAATGAATCATAAAGACATTTACCGCCACCTGCTGGCAGATTTAGTTTCTTATTTCGAGTACTACTGTATTAATTCGTTTAAAATGTAAAAAATATATAAATAAAAAAGGGAAAAAAATTTAAAGGGATAGTTCACACAAAAAATGTAAATTATATCACCAATTAATCAAACCTGAATGACTTACTTTCTTTTTTGGAACATAAATAAAAGGTATTTTGAAGACTGTTGGTAACAAAGCTGTTTTGGTTACCAGTGACTTTCATTGTATGAACAAAAAAAAAAAAAAAAAACTGAGATGTTTCTCAAATTATCTTCTTTTATGTTCCATAGTTTATGTTTGTAGCCTAAATGTTTATGTGTATTAAATTTTATGATGAATCAAGTAAAATATTTCTGTCTAAAGCTACTCTTTGTAATGTCTACTTGATACTTTCTCATTTAACACAAAAATAGCTTTAAATAATCTTTGGGGGGTATTTTCACGAATTAATCGACAAATCATGTGATTAATTAGATTAAAAATTTTAACCGACTAACAGTCCTACTAAAAATATAACCTACATTCATATTTAATTAAATAAGAGAAATAATAAAATACATTTTTCCCCAAATAACTGCATGACATGTATGTATTATTATTTATTGAAAGCTCACAGCTTCCTCCTCATACTGCAATGAAATAATTTAGTTAATGAATTATTTTAACTAATAAAAACGAGCTGGGAATCCCTTCTTTAAAGGTCATGTGACCGATCGTCACCTTCTGTGTCCCATCACAATCATGCGCAGTTTGTCTCCGAGGTCCTGCATCTCGTGGATCTGCACAAACGTCCCGGTGTGATGAACCGCATCCAGACTCTCCACCACATCCGTCTCGTTACTGACGAACAAACACACCACAATCAGCACAAATCAACCCGAACCGCAGGACAGTCCATCAAACTAACTATCTTGACCTTTAACCACTGCAGAATCACTTACTTGTCATCCTTCTTCAAGAAAACGCCAGCATACGGCTGAGCGAGACGCACTTTCCGCCTCAACAGGTCCATGAGCTGCTTGTTTTTGACCTAAAGATGACAAAATATTAGTTTGAGTGGTTTTATTCAATATTAAACATTAAAAAAAAAAAAATAATAATTAATTATATGTAGTCTTTCAGTATCCAGTATCCAAGTACTGACAAATATTTAACCAGGTTAAATCAGACACAAACTAGTCTGTACAGAACTTTCTAGATGCTCCCTTCACTCGCACTCAGTCTGTGGATGATGAAATCCCCAGCAAACAACAACCACAAAGTAAACACTGCAGTAAAACACAAAACATCGACTTTTGTGTCGTTAAACACAAACTATACGTTCCATTTCCAATAAATAAAATTTACGTTAAAAAAAAAAAAGATACATTTTCTGACTATTATTTTATATGTCAGGCTTTACAGGGTTAAAAGTGTCAAATAAAAGCATTTAGTTTAACAAAAGTGAAATAATGTGGAATTTCTAGAATAATAATATTTTTTAAATATATTTTTATTAATTAATTATTTTTAATTAAAAAAAATAATTAATTAAATAAATTATCGACCGATTGATCGATTATCAAGATAATTGCGTCATAAATTCAGAAACATCGCAAGAAATAATTTTTTTTTTTTTCCTACTGACAAATATTTAACCAGGTTAAATCAGACACAAACTAGTCTGTAAATAACTTTTCCACAACGTAAACACGGTAGTAAAACTGAAGTAAAACACAGAAACATCGACTCCCGCGTATTTAAACGCAAACTATACGTTCCATTTCGACTAAATAAATAAATTCATATTTAAAAAAATGAATTTTTACGACTTTTTTCGTCAGACGTTACAGGGTTAAACATGTCAAATAAAAGCATTTAGTTTAACAAAAGTGGAATAATGTGGAATTTCTAGAAGAATAATATTTGTAAGAATAAACATTTTTATTAAATTATTATTTTTAATTAAAAACTACTGCTGTCAAATGATTAATCGCGATTAATCGCATTCAAAATAAAAGTTTTTGTTTACATAATATGTGTGTATTGTGTGTATTTAATATGTATATATAAATACAAACATGCATGTATATATTTAAGAAAAATATGTAACATTTATATATTAAATATATTTATATAAGATATAAATTATATGAATATAAATATATACATGTAAATATTTTCAAAACATATGCTGTATGTGTGTGTATTTATATATACATAATAAATATACACAGTACATATATTATGTAAACAAAAACTTTTATTTTGGGTGCGATTAATCATTTGACAGCACTATATTTTCACCTAATTAAATAAATAAATAATCGACCGATTAATCGATTGTCAAGATAATCGCTCCCTACTTTGACGTCATAAATTTTGAAAACATTGCAAGAAAACTCTTTTTTTGTTACTTCTGACAAATATTTAACCAGGTTAAATCAGACTCAAACTAAATAACTTTCCAGATGCAACCACAAATTAAACGCTGTAGTAAAACAACAAAAGCATAGACTTTGGCGTATTTAAACGCAAACTACAGCGACGTAGGTCGCAACTGAGCCGTTTTTCATAACGCCGGTTTCACACTGCAAGCGTAAGCAGGGCGTAAGCAGCGCGTATTTTTTTCGGCGCCCATGTTAACAGATTAGAGCATTCACACCGCAC
>JAFVLL020011507.1:0-44824 GCA_021397915.2 Tor tambroides
AAAATGTTCATTTTGAGACGGCAGTAGGGGGGGAAAAAAAAAAAAAAAAAAAAAAAAAGTAGATTTGACTAAGTCATGGGAAACACCACAAACTGTGCACATTTGAATCTTTGCTGTAATCTAGCACTCTCAAATGTAAGTTGGTGTTACATAAAGGCAAATGTCATTTAAAAATCAGGAAGTGAGTGAACAAATTAATTCACTGAAAGATACTTCTAAAGAAGGGAAAAAAAAAAAAAACAACATACAGAGACACTTTTTTTTTATTTTTTTTTTTAAGTAAGGCTTTTACTTAACTCACTGTAAATATTTGTGACATATTTATGACACAAAAGACCTTTTATCAGGCATGGCTAAACACCCCAAATTAGCCAAATACTGGCCCATTAACCAGCCTCGCCAATATATCAGTTGTCATTATTCAAGACCAGTTAACCATCTTGGAAGCAAAAAAAACAAAACAAAAAAAACACAAGGCATGGCTGCAATTTTTTAAACAAGGTTTATTATAAGATTACAAAATACTTTACAAAACCTTACAAAAAGCATTAGAAAAATGTAAAAAAAAAAAAAATAATAAATTGAGATGATCCCGGAGAAAAGTATCAAAAGATGGAAAACCTGGCAGTTAACAGACATGGGTGAATTAAACTGTTTCAAGATGACAGATTGCATTGGTACCATGTATAAAACATTAGGTTCTATGGCTTTCAATTTTGAGACCTTATTGCTATTCAATGTAAACTGCATTTGGACCAACTTATGATTTGCATTAAGAAGGCCAAATGTTACACCAACCTAAAGAGAAACTATTTTTTATTTTTTTTTTTTAAAGGAGAAAAACAAATTAAATGAATTTTTTTATTAGTGCTTTCAATTGTGTGAAGACATTCTCTGAAAGTTGAGTTTGCCTCTCTAACAGTTGGTCAAATGAAACAAAAGCCAAACAGAACCAAACTTGTTCAAAGCCTCAGAAAATAAGGATGTAAACAAAAAGCAAACAAATAAGACTGAAATTTTAGCCTAAAGAGAAGCTTCTTCAAAATAAGACTGGTGGTAACCAAAATACTTCTCATATACAGGTAAAGTACGCAATATGAAAATAAAATATCAAAAGCTTTGTAGATCAATAATTGATTCACAAGTATTCAAGCATTTTCCAGGTTTCCATTTTGTTCATTACAAACATACACTAATTGTGGTCCACTACTCAAAACACAGCACTGTGCTAAACACTAAACTACATTTCTGATGTGGTTTTACACTGGCTCGTCCATCTCATTTTGGAATGGCAAAGATATGTAAACTCCAGTTTAAGGCATTTTTGAGATTCAACCCTTGGCACTTCATAAAGAAGTGTGGTAAACAAATGTAAGAACCACAATTTATTTTCCCTATGAAGAAAGGGGAAAAAAAGAGAGAGAGAGAGAGAGAGAGAGAGAGAGAGAGAGAGAGAGAGAGAGAGAGAGGACAAGAAATGAGACATTGCACAGTCGCCTAGTGACTGAGGAATATAACAACCATCTTCCTAACTAGCTTTTGGGCACTTTGGAGTATCAGGCAGACTGGCTGATATCAAGTATAACTGGCTGGTGAGATGCTGCTTTCTGAGATTTTAACTTAGCGTTCACTTGCCATAATACTGCACGACACTTTCTCACAGATTCACCAGTGTGCGTAAAGACACACATGCTCCACCCAGTCTCACGATGCTTCACACAATGTTCAGCAGCCAAACACAAAACACACAACACGCACATACAGACACTTTCCACTTTCGAGATGAGCAATGCCAACCGCAGGTGGGGCGCTTTGTTGCACAGGAAAGTAGATGATAGTCTATGAATCTCAATCAAGCACGGATCCCTATGAGACAGAGTGAGAGAGAGAGGGGGGGAAAAAAACAAAAGAAAGAAGAATTAAAACACGTACATATCTTTATTATGAGAAAGTAACAACATAAGTCTATTTATCTTGAACTTTGGGAGAAAAAAAAAAAAAAAAAAAAATTATATAAACATAGAGATACTTGTATCTATAAAATAGGGGTGCACGATATGACGATTTTTGATCGTGGACGATAAAAATGTCTCCACTCTGACGTTGCACTTATTCTCAATCACAAAAGTACATTATTTGCATGCGCTTTAAAGCCTCGCCGGTTAAACGTTTCATTTACGGGCTGTTCTGACGTGCGCTTTTTCTGAGCCCGTACACCCGCAGCACGCGCACTAAAAAGCCTGTTAAACAGAGCCTGATTATCTTTTCCACTAATACTGTAAAAACACAAGGTTTGTGTGTAGACTCGGTTGATTGTCTAAAATGAAAGTAAACAGCTGAGAGAAAACTGATGTGTGCCGGTCTTAAAGGGACAGTACTAAACATGCTGCCGACAGTTATTAAAGGGATAGTTCATCCTAAAATTTCTGTCATTATTAACTCACTCACATGTTGTCCCAAACCTGTATTAATTTCTTTCTTATGCTGAACACAAAAGAAAATATTTTGAAAACTGTGGGTAACCAAACAGTTGCTAGTCCACATTGAATTTGATAGGAAAAAAAAAATACTATGGAAGTTGCTGTGGACCAGCAACTGTTTGGTTTTCCACATTCTTCAAATTAGCATTTATTTTCAGCAGAAGAAAGAAAATCATTCAGGTTTAAAACAACTATTGAGTGAGTATAAAAATAAAACTATTTTTGGGTGAATTATTCCTTTGATGTTAATAAAACAAAAAGAGAAAAAAAAAAAAAAAAAAAAAAAAAAAAAAATAAACACTCACTACTCTTGAGTGGAGGAGAAAAAACAAACAAACAAAAAAACTTTAATACAGTTGCTTTAATAGGAATCAATTAGGGGTGGCACGGTTCGCGGAAAAAAGTCGAACCATATGGTTCTCCACACACGGTTCGGCAAGCGCTAAGACCGCGGTTCAGCTTAAATCTGACAATGCATGTGTAATATGCAGTGTTGGGAGTAACGCGTTACAAAAGTAATGCATTACAGTAACGGATTACTTTTTGCTGTAACGCAGTAGTGTAAGGCATTACTAATCAATTTTCAGTAATATTTTACTCGGTACATGTTCAGTAACGCTTGCATTACAACACACTTTTAGCCCAAAATTTAATTTTTTAAAAATTTAATTTAAAGTCGGGCTCCCGACTTTTTTATGTCCCTAGGGCTGGGCTTCTGGCCAATATTCGCGTCATAGTTCAGACGCGGGCCGGTCCTCGGGCCTGTTTTAGGCTTCTCCTTATCTTTATGTTTTAGACATCCATCAATTATTGATGAAAAAAAAATTGCCACTCTGGTGGAAACAACATGAGTCTGTGCTGCCGCGACTGTCAAGAGAGGCTCGACGGTGTTTAGTGTCCCGCAGCAGCAGCGAGCCGTCAACACAGCTGAAGAGTTCTGCTTCAAATACATGCAATAAAGTTTGCCGGGGCAAATAGTAAGGATTCGCCATCTCCTCATTAGACGTGCCTTTAGAGAGAAGTGCATCTTCACGGATAACGATTATATTAAAGAGTTTTTGTTTTCGTTTTTATTTATTTCGTTAAGTAGTAATTTAAAGCTTTCTATAAATATATCTATCATGTCTGTGAGGCATGTATTCGTTGTCTTTCGGTTCATTTTTGTGAAGCGCTCCTGTTCAAGATAAAAGCACGACGTTTTGTTGATATTGTGAGTGCACACAAATAAAAGTAGACCCTTTACAGTTCCGAATGATGTATTACTCTTACCTTTATGAGCAAAAATTACGGCGTAAGTTGTTTCCATTGAAAAAAATTGCAATTGATTGCGCTGGTGCCTCCATGTCCTGCGCTTTAGCTTCCACTCTCCGCACAAACTACTGGATGCAGCGCACATTTATCTAGGTTTAACGTTTAAACATTGTTATATGCTTGAACTGTTTTAGTATATCTATAGATTTTATTTTAGGCAAGTCTTGATGATTTGAGAAGGCTAAACTGATCAAACATAATGATCAGCCTGCGGTCTGCCGCTGGCCGCTTGGTCATTACTTTAAGGAAGAAAAAACTTATTTAATGAACAATGCTCCAAACGTTTTTCTAAATGAACTTAATAAAAAACATAAACGAAATCTAAACACTTTGCCATTACATACAAAACTGAACTATTTTAATAGCTGAAACATGAGCCGTTTTGGGTGAAGAGGGGTTAAGATGGGCTCAGGTCGGTAATTCTGATAAGCTGTCGGACACGGGCCGAAAAGAGGGACAAACCATTCACTCTTGTTCAATGCAAGTACCGTATGCTGGATTATGAGCTGTGATTTATTCCGTCACCACCCAGGTGCTGATAGCGCGCTCGCGCACAGGTGAGACCTGAACAGCACACGTTGATATCTGTGTTTAAATTAAACTCATGTAAGCTTTGCCAGGTTAAACATTTAAAAGCCAGAGGACGCGAGCTCACGCGCGCAGTGAGAAGATTTGTGCGTGCGCTCATCAGAAGCGCGCAAACCCGCACCTCAGAACGCACGCAAACGTTAAGCTCTCGCTGAAGTATTGTGTTTGAATGAATGGACAAATTCACACAAAAACTGTGTCAAAATGCCTGTCTTGGTAAGTATCCTATAGCAGACATTGCACTGATACTGTATGTTCAGCCGGCTTTCTCTTAAAGTGACAGCACTTTTTAATATTAAAGGGGTCCTAGAATGAGTTTAAGTTTTCCTTTCTCTTTGGACTGTTACAAGCTCTTGGTGCATAAAGATCATCTGTAAAGTTGCAAAGACTAAAGTCTCAAATCCAAAGAGATATTCTTTATTAAAGTTAGAAGTCTGCCACACCCCCCTAAAACGGCTCATTTCAAACACACCCCCAGTTATCTACGTCAGCATTTTGGGAGATTTGCCTAACACCGCCCAAAGTAATACGCAAAGAAAGGAACGCCCTCTTTCTCGCTGTATGTTGTCTTGTGCGCTGGCGCCATGTCATGGAGACGCTGTGTGTTTGGATGCGAAAGAAAAAGCTCTCCGTTTGGCCTACCAAAAGAACAAATAAGAGATCATCTGTGGCTGCGTTTTATTTTCAACACTGTCCCAGGGCAGTACAACCCAAATATTCGAGTTTGTGCTGCGCACTTCAGCGAGGATTGTTTTATGAACCTTATAACGTCGTATATACAGTATATTGAAGTGATTACATATAACATTAGTCTACAACGGACGCGAGCGGTGCGATGCGGCGCCACAAATGTCCGACGGAAAACTGCTGCTGCGTTATATTTATGACGTGTTGACACAAATTTCAAATGATTTTCAATGGTCGCTTTGTCGCGTCTAGTGTTCACAGACTTTAGCTGTTGCGTTGCGACGAATGTCGCGTCAGGTGTAGACACCTTACCAATCTGCTACGTTCTGATCAAGTCGCGCTGGCCGAGTTGACTGATCAGCTTGGTCTTCTACATTTTCTGGATCAGATTTGGGCTCGAATTGATAAAGTAGTACAGTCGATATTATCACCTGTTAATTGCTCAGGAGGCTGATATTCCACATATGGTAAGGGGCGTAACATTTCCGACACACACTTAGAGTAATCGGCCAATCACAACGCACGATACAGCTGGCCAATCAGAGCACACCTTGATGATTTTCATCGGTGAATTTTCAAAATCGACCCGTTTCAGAAAGGCGGGGCTTAGAGGAGATAAAATAATGTAAATTGTGAAAGAGCGCGTTTTTTTTTGTTTTTTTATTTAAACCAGGTAAACACATTGCATTAAACCAAATAAACAAAAATGATCTTCTCTACCCATTCTATGACCCCTTTAATCAAACAGCAACAAAGAAATCACTCACTGCTCTTGACTGAGTCGCTTTTGTAACTTTAATAAAGATTAATCTTTAATTTATACAGTCAAATATGCAATGCTGTTTTACATGATTACTTTATTCAATTTCTGTACCTAAAAACTAATGCTATAGACCTACCTAAAAAAAAAAATAAATAAAAAAAAAATAAAAAAAACAGAAAAAAAAAAACAAACAAAAACAAAAAAAACCCTGATTTTATTTGTATCTTTATTGTAGTTTATTTGTGCTGTTGCTTGTAGTTAGATAGATTCTTATTTTCTTTATTTTTATTTGACAGTATAGTTTTTCCCTAAACATACCGAACTGTACCGAAACCGTGACCATAAAACCGTGATACAAACCGAACTGTGAAAAAGTTGAACCGTTCCACCCCTAGAATCAATATATAGAGTTTTATTTTTATATTTGTTCATTCAATTTCTTGAATGCTCCTGCAGCCAAATACACCTATTGTACCTGAAAATAAAACTGTTTGTTTTATTTGTATATTGTGCATTTGTAATGTGTATCTTTGTTCTCAATTTTTAATAACAAAGATAAAATGACAAAGATTTTTATCTTTGCCCACTTTGGCCTAAATATCCACCATTCTTTTTATATTTTGTTACCTTGGAAGGCTTTGTCTTCAAAATAGGGAAATTAGTTTGGCTGTAATGCTCAAATAACTTGCAAAATAGAAAAACCAACATGACAAAAGAATCGTGAAAAAATCGTGATATTTTAAAAAAAAAAATAAAATCATCATATGATATGATATTTTTGCCATGTCGCCCACCCCTACTATAAAACTATACATATTTATATAAATAAGTGTACATATATTTTTGGAAGATATAGATAGATATAGATAGAGATATATACACACACACATACACACACACTCTATTTCCTTATTTCTCACATAAAACATTGTTCACATTCATGTTGTGAAAATGAATCACTATTTTGTCTTACCTTTTTCACATGTGCTTCCCTGCTTCTCCTGAGCGAAGTTGAGTCTGTTTTGCTCGACAGCAGTGCCGTTGGACTCTGGGCTGCTGCTGCGTGAAGGACTGCTCTCCCCATTCTGATAGACCATCTCCAGATGCTGCTGGGCCAGTTTTAGGTGTCTACGCAACCGATCAATATCTCGCGATGACGACTCATCACCAAAAGACTCTCGACCCGAGTCCAAGTTATACTCCGGTTTCAATCCCATGGACAGCTTGTCTTTTTTCAGGGCAGTGTGGTACCCTGGCGGGGCTGTGGGCACCTGTCTGCATATGGCGCCACGGGGGCGTGCAACGTTGTGGTGGCGCGCACGTCGCCGAAAAGCATCCCGGATTCCACTGAGGCCCAAATGAAGAATCTCCAGCACTGTGAGAGACAAGCAGAGACAGCTCACGGCATACATGATCAGCAGGAAGATCGTTTTCTCCGTGGGACGTGACACAAAGCAGTCCACCGTGTGTGGGCAGGGGCTGCGAGTGCACACGTAAGAAGGGGCGACCTCAAAACCGTACAGGATGTACTGGCCAAAGAGAAATCCCACCTCAAAAATAACCCGAGATATAAGCTGCAGGATGTACACTTTCAGGAGCCCGTCCCGCTTTATCCTTCGCCGCCCGTCGTGTTTAGGGGCGGGCTTCTCAGGAGCTTTCTCTTTCTCTGGCAGGATCTCCTCCGTCATCATGGGATCTTCCTCACCGTTGTCCTCAGCCTCCTCATAGTCACGGTTGGCTCCACGGTGGATCATGGGCATGCATTTCCTGTTCCTCGGCTTGTACTCATCATCATTCATCCGCGCGATCTTGTGCATAGCGAAGCCCAGGTACATAACAGTTGGGGTCGTGATCATAATGATCTGAAAAACCCAAAACCTTACATGAGAGAGTGGTGCAAACGCATCATAGCAGACGTTCTCGCAACCAGGTTGTTGGGTGTTACACACAAATTTGCTCTGTTCATCGTAGTATATCGATTCTCCCCCCACAACAGTCAACACAATTCGGAAGGTGATAAATAATGTGAGCCAGATCTTGCCCACAAAGGTGGAGTGGTTGGAGATTTCATCCAACAACCGCGTAAGGAAGCTCCAGCTCATGGTGCTGCGAGAAGAACCACCCTCTCAGTCCTGCATGAGAAAAAGACATTATTAGTAATTGAAAATAGCATCAAAAATAGAATTTAAGAAATTAGTACATTACATCCAAAAATATGGCATGAATATGGCCTACCTGCCTACAACAACAACTGACAAAAGTTGACTATTCTGAGGAGATGAATCAATGTTAAGATCTCCAAATCATGAATAAGAGAGATTTACAATTTTCCATGCATCTTAACAAAAAGACAATGAACAATCTGTACGAGGTGCTTTACTCTAACAGGAAAAGTTTAAACTTTTTAGGTGCCTTTTATAAAAGGCCTGATTAACCAGAAAGATCCACTAGATGGAGCTAAAAGGTAACTTTTCCATCAAGCTCTTTCACAAAAAAATTAAGTCAGCTAAGGAAAAGGGTGAGGAAAAGAAAAAAATATTTGCTAAACCCAAATCTAATAAGAACCATTTTAACTACATTTAATTGAATGAAAAAGCCACGTTCTTTTGATCTTACAGGAAGAAACATTTGAGATTTAATGTTCTAAATATATATATTTAAAATACACATTTACTTCAGATTCACTTCACTTTGCACATACTTTCAATGAATTAAAAAAAAACAAAAAAAAAAAAACAAAAAAAACTGAATCTTAATTATGTTTGGATAAGACAAAAATTTACAGAAAGAGAAAAGAAAAAAAAAAAAAAAAAAATCATTTGCATGAGGCATTTACCACCTTAGTGTTATCTGAATCTCTAGTGTGTAACACCTACTTATTAAAACATTCAGTTACTCTAGTCTTAAGCAAATAGAGCATGGGTCTTGTACACTTGAGACATAGAAATAAATTCATTTTCCCCATTTTAGACAACCAAAGGCCCAAGAAGTCACTGTGGAATTGGCAGCTCTAACAAAGTAAATTCAAAACAGGCAACCAATTGAAAACAGTTTGGTCACAAACTGGAGTCCAGCTACTTTAAGAGTAGAGAGAGGATGGGGTCATCTGCCGGTCTAATCAAACTGTGCAATCCACACCGGCTCCATCAAGTAAACAAAAGGCACTTCAGGCATGGCTGTGACTTGATTTTTCCACAAAGTTCAGTGTGTGAATTTATCAAAACATCTGTAAAGACTCTCTAAGGTTTCCTCTGTTATTGACCACGGATTTTCTATGACTTTGTTCTTGATTAGTGGATGAGTATTTTTCAAAGCAGCGCTAGAGAATTAGATTATAGACTTAATACAGACACATTTTAGTTGATTAGTATAGTATTGAAGTATAACAAATGTCTCCAATAAGACCCTCCAGAAGAATGTAAATTTCTTCTTCTTTTTTTTTTTTCCCTCTTTCTAAATTACTTGATTTATCGGTTCTCCCACGACTATGGGAACCTTGACTCTCACTCGAGTCCAAGCCTAAATTCGAATAAAATTCATGGGAACCTGTGACATGCTGCCAATGGCCACAACTTGTGTCCAAATGTTTATTAGAGACAGTTGCATGAAGTGAGGGACACGGTGTTGAGGTAGAGAACGCTGACTATGAGTGCCATTTAAAGGCTTCAAATCACTGTAATTTGTACTCTGTACAAAGGGGCCATATCCGATTGCAGGCAGCAGTACAATTGTGTGGTTGCTGTTTGCAACATTCCACAGCTGGTGCCCAGTTTGCCCACAAATTACACATCAGCAGGTCCCCAAACAGTCTCTACACTTACAACACACCTAGCTTGGCAATCTTATAAAGGTGTGCTCTTACAACTGGGCACGCACACATTTTGGTCAATGACAAACAGTCATTGATGTAATACTAGTCAAAGACTTTAAAACATAATATATTCAAAGTCATTTTGGAAAAAAGTGCAGATAAAAGCATAATCAGTATGGAAAGAGATTAAGGAAAAAAAAAGCTTAGATTTTAAAATTTAGAAAGACCAGCAGAATTGGACTTGAATATCTGTACGTGAACTTCAAGGATAGTGCGCCAAAAAAAAGAAAAAAAGTCACAAAAGAAGCTATTTTGAAGGTAACCAAACAGTTGCAGGCATCCACTGACTTCCATAGTATGGAAAAAAAAAAAAAAAAAAAAAAAAGAATTATGGAAGTCAATGGCTACCATGTACTAGATTTTTTTTTTTTGGGTAGTACCAGAAACAGTTTGTTTACCAACCAAAAACTCATACAGGTTTGGAACAACTTCAGGCTCAATTTTCATTTTTGCATGAACTATCCCTTTAAGTTGTTAAAGGACTGGGAGACCCTCAGCAGTACCTCAAACCTAAGCCTGACCTCCTAAGTCAAGCAACACCATACAGAGGAGCCATTACCACGTCAGACATTATCTTTGAGAGAGAGAACAGATTGGCTTTGTGGAGACATCTGAGAAAGTAGTTCTCGTTCCAATCCAGATTCTTCAGCTCTGGGGAAAGGACAGGAGACTGGTGCTTACCTCAAAACAACATATCAGTGTCTAAGAAACTTAGGAGCAGTTTGATGCAGAATCAGACTTCACATTTAATGTGCATTTGCTGTAAAAGTTAACTTCTATGACGCACATCTTTTTTAATTAAAAAACAAAACAAAAAAACAAACAAAAAAAAACGGTCACTTACAAAATGTGAGTTTATGAACTACACTGGGAGGCTGTTGGACAATATTCTTGCCTTTTATACATGAAAGGATTCTTTGTAATAATCTTGATCAAGTCATCTACAGATACACTACAGATCATCTTGTACTGTTCCCCAGCCAGCTGCTTGACTCAAAATGTTTCTCTCTGCACATGTACAGTATTTATGTGAAGCATCTGTATAGTTTGTATAGTTTGTGTTTCCTATTTTTTATTTCTTATATTTTTATCTTTAGTTGTATAGGGTAAACATTTATATATAGTATACTTATAGTTAAAATCTGTTAGTAGGTAGTTGTGTGTAAGTTTATAGTGTATTACTTCGTTGTTGTATGTCTGTATGTATGTAGCACCGTGGTCCTGTGAGGCACGACATTTCGTCCCACTGTATGTCCCCACATGCAGCGGAATGACAATAAAGCTCAACTTGACTTGAACTAGTTAACAAGTAACTATTTAAAAAATATTTGTTACACTCTGCGATTCCTAGGGTTAGCAGAGGAGTATTATTGCAGGCCGGTGTAGACCGACGGACCATAAAAAAAAAAAAAAAAAAAAAGTCTGTCGATAATCAGTTTGACCCATATATGAATTTAAATATAAACAACATTCACGTTTCTTAGTTATTGAATCTTTAACATCGAGGGTATTGGGAGAATAGCACCCAACAACAGTAAAGTAACTTAAATTAACTAACTTATAGGGAAAGAAGTATTTTAAGCTGATCCATCAGACATAGATGAAAACAATGATGAAAATAAACGCGACCACGTAGAACGCAATAAAACAAATAGGAAACGAGTTTTTACTATTCGTTGTTTAATGTGTTACGCTGTAAACAAATAGTAAGACAAATGTATTCAAATTATTTCAGTAACGTTATATCGTCATGAGACAAGAGATAAACAGATATTTTTGTATCTTCTTTTTAAACAAATAACCAAATAGAAGTCAGCGAAGTATTAAATATGGAGCAAACGGTTTTTGATGATTCCGCCGAGAAAACTTTATTTCGATAAATATTAAACTTTACTCAAGCGTAACGTGTCGATGTGGACGCGCGCTTTTACCTGAGGTGAATCTTTTGCTCCCCTCGAAGTGGGGGGGAAAAAAAAGCCAACCTCCCAAACAGCATGGCTGTTTCAACGCCACTTACAGAAGAACATGGTAAATATCGACCCCAGAAAGACGTTTCGTCGTACAACTACGAACAGTTTGTGTGTTATCCCTCCACATTGCCACGAAAATGCCCCATCCAGCTGCGCGGAAGTTTACTATTGTTCTCCGACTGACGCAAGAAAGACGCGACAGTCCCTTATAAAACAACTCGAAGGCACTAGTTCAACTCTAATGGTGCCGTTTGCGAAAAATACACGTATAAACGTCCCACCCAACAACCGATAAAGCAGAAAATTTTCTATTTTGCTGTGTATGCGCGAGATGTCACCAAAAAATCCATTGGCCGCGTCACAGTCAGTTGAAGAGCGGGACAAAACATACCTCGTTGAGTCGATTTCCACACTTTTCCTCAGCTACGTCCTTCGTAAGAGTTTGCACGAACGCGTGAAATATCACCACATCCCTCAGCTATCTTTGACGATGAAAGCCACGCTCGTTAACCCATTCGGAATATGGCAGCATGTGGGTCTTCCTCCCCTCACGCCGTCTGGGGGTTCATATAGCGTGAGGACAAAGAGCCTCCCGAAATCCTCCCGCCTCCGTCTGCGTATCCCACCCGCCCCTTCCAAGCCTGGGTATGAAATCTGATCATCCTTTTTCCGATTTTTTACATTACTCTAGTGTCACATACTTGATTTGCATTATTCCCATCGCATATTTTTTGGAGAAATGTAAAAAATAAATCGATAAATAAAACAAGTTAGCACATTACATGAATTAACTTGTTTAAGTGGCAGTATTTACCCTATATTATTGATTTTCAGTGTCTGGTTAATGGGGGCTTTTATTTGTAACTGTATAAAGTCACAGATTCATAGTGATGGATGGATCAGTAGGCTACTAAAGTATTGATGCTTAATAGTAGGCTATACTGATGTTGCATTCAGAAGATTTATTCGCACATACCAATGTTTAGTTCAATGTTTTGTTTTTTAAACTAACAATTTTATTATTTAGCATGAAAAATGATGCACCTCATAAAACTTTAAAGTGCAAAAAATATGTATTTTTAGAAAAAGAAAAAAAAAGTTGTGTAGGATAGAAACTATTTCTAAGCATATGTGACCCAGGACCACAAAACCAGTCATAAGGGTAAATTTTTTTAAATTGATATTTATACATCATCTGAAAGCTGAATAAATAAGCTTTCCATTGATGTATGATGTGTTAGGACTGGGCAATATTTGGCCAAGATACAACAATCTGGAATCTGAGGGTGCAAAAAAAAAAAATCAAAATACTGAGAAAATCGCCTTTAAAGTTGTTCTTAGCAATGCATATTACTAATCAAAAATTACGTTTTGATATATTTACAGTAGGAAATTTACAAAATATCTTCGCGGAACATGATCTTTACATATTATCCTAATGATTTTTGACATAAAAGAAAAATCGATAATTTTGACCCATACAATGTATTTTTTGGCAAATATACCTGTGCTACTTAAGACTGGTTTTGTGGTTCAGGGTCGGATATTAATATTGTTCTAAATATGTTTTTGTTAAATTTACATGAAAAGCTTCTAAATATGGTTGTGGAACTTTAGTATAAAACATAACAATGGCTATGTCTGCATCTAAGTAAAAACACCTGATTTTATAAGAAAACTGTTTTATGAGGTGGCGATTTTGTGTAAATTTGTATGATGTGATTAGTATGGAAATGCATGTAAACTAGTAAACATGAAGGACCCTAACCCCACAACTAAATCTTAACATCAGTGAGGTGTAAGCACATTGAAAAAGTCACAATTGTATGAATTAGCCACCAATTTGCTGAATTGTAAAATAGTTTCAGATTGCCATAAAAATGTATTGAGTATTCAGACTATTGCCAATAATCAAAATAAGGAACTACTCTGATTGAGATGTTTACATGCAAATATCTTCTTTTGTGCTCCATAGAAAAAAGTCATATTGGTTTGGAATGACATGAGGGTGTGTAAATGATGACAGACTTTTCATTTTTGGGTGAGCTACTCCTTCAAATGCAATACTTAATTTATTTCTTTATCACATTACAAGGGTGAATGTAAAAGTAGTACCGAATTGCATTTTGGTGACTGTATGTTTTACAGTTCCTAACTACGTCACCAACTTTTAAAAGACAGTCATTGAAAACCAGTTTGTTTAACCAGTTTTCTGTTGCCACATTTATTTAAATAAGCCATTGTTAATGTGCGTTTTTTACACCATTGAAACTATTTGTTATGTCATTCTTCCTTTTTCCTCTTAAGTTTTATTGATGGATTTTTTTTTTTTTACAGTTTTTTCTTCCTTCTTCACTTTGGCCCAGACAATAGACTAAAAGGAAGAAATCCAAACTAGACAATAAATCACTGGCGTTTCAATGCAACACTTTTTCCATTAGTTTGTCATGTGATGACAGTGATTATAGGGCAACAACTCAGTCATGCCACTATTCATTTTCTGAATGCATGTTATGTACAAGCAAGAAATTTATTGTCAGTCCACACAAACAATTGGACTGAATTGGGAAAGGAACTAAATTCCAATTCTAAGGGCTATTTAAACACCTCTTGGTTGATTTAAAAAGTATGTTTATATATTTAATATGTATTATATTAAATATATATTCCACTGTCAGTAATCGCCTGTCCAGAAAAAAGGAAAGAAGGAAAAGAATTATGTATATAAACACCGTTTGAACATAACATGTCATTGTATGTAACCAACAGCTTTCCCTTTTCCTGTCGAGGATGGTGCTCGGAAGTTGTTGTTATTGAAGATCTTTCCTCCATTGTGTTTTCTACAGGATGAGGCTTTAAGGGGGGCTTCCCTTTTCTGGGTATGTTTTTAATAGAGCAACACATATTCAACACTACCAAGTGTGATTTAAACAGGCAGATAGTTGCCTGTTATCTTCAATTAAAACTTAATGCAAAGTCAGTGCATCCAAATTTAGTGGTATTGCAAAGACTGAATTTACATTTGTAAGGCAATGTGAGAGATGTTCACAAGTTTTCACCACCTGAAGGATTTGGGATTTGATTCTTCCATAGAGATGTTATCACGTTTTGTCTGGCATTCTTTTGAAATGCAATCCAGGTGCAGCTCATTTGGTAGCCAGTATTAGCACTTTGTATCTTCTGGAATGTGATCTTTTCCAGAATGATGCATTACTATCAATAAAATTCGAGGTATTATAGTGGTGTTTAATTGGGCAAACACCAGAATTATTATTGCTCGTGTTCAGAATTTGTTCTAAATGTTGTATTTAGTGTTTGACACATGCCGCCTTGTTTGTGCTACAGACATGAATGGTTTTAAGCATCTTGTAATTCTATATTCAGTCATTTCTGGACAGCTCTCAAGATGCAGGATAGCTAGTAGTGCTTTGATTTGTCTTTTTTTTTTTGATTTGTGCTTTGATAGCTAGTAGTGCTTTGATTTGTCTTTTTTTTTTTTTTTGATTTGTGCTTTGATAGCTAGTAGTGCTTTGATTTGTCAAGGCAGGCATGTTTATGCAATGTTTACGCTTTTGCCAGCAGCAGTGAAAAGATGTGGAAATGCTTGACCACAAGCAGTTTGCAGTATGCTTTTTCCATGTCTAGTTTTTGCATTAGTCAGCAGTGTGGCAATGATAAGTCTTGACAGAATTCATGACAGGCTTATTTGAATTCTTAGTAAACCATTTCTGTGATTCCGTAATTCTGCCAATCATTTTTGTGTGGTAAACATACATTAAAACTCAGGGATTAATGCTGCCTTCATGTGCTATGTTGGAAACTTCCTACACTTGAGTTGAGTTGAGTTGAGTTGGTCGCATTCGAGTGCTTTGTTGTTGGAAAGAACAGAAATCATGGTGGACGGCCCATTCATGAGTTCATGCTTACCTGTTTCTTGGGGAAATTTTATTAAAGACTAGATCTACTACTGAACTACTGAAATCTATTTAAAACAGAGAAAACGTCAACTTCATACATTATATCCCATTGCCACACCCACAGAATGACTGAGGCTGAGCTAATTTTTCATCACAAACTGCAACATTCAAGGTATAATCAACCCTAAACAAAATGTCAAGCCTTTTATTGAGCCTTTGTCATAATATTCTCTATGCTATGCATTCGTTTGTTAACTATAGACCAGCGAGATTCTTTGGCACAGGAACCTTTTTTCCTTTGCCAGAGTAATTTAGAAATCCATTTCAAATAAATCTCTTATAGTGCCGGTTCATAGAAGAATCTGATAGCCTGCCAGTCAGATAAATGCAACTGTCTAATGTGGTTTGTTTCATGGTATTTTTATTGCTGCCCACAACGTTTTTGACAAGAAAACAGACTTTCATATTCAAAACATGTGTGGATCTAATTACTTGCATCCTAAAGTGAACCTCCACTGCAGTTTTTCCAGAGGTTGGTTATTGTTTAATAAACACAAACGGCCTAAACACCTTCAGTTGCAGTCACGGTGCTATTCAATGCTAGTAATTAACTAATGCCATAAACATACACGTAGTTGTTAGAGCTTAATTTATAGTTCTGCAGGGAAGTGGAATCAGATGCCAACAGCCGTAATGTTTACCACCTGTGTCGTTAAGCCTAATTTGTGCTTTACTTACTACGCTTATTTTACTGTAACATTAAATACTTTTACAGGTTCCTGAGACTTCACACCTGTCATTTTTCTGATTTAGGAAAATCATGAAAATGAGCTTAAATAATCCACTGAATTAATAAGGTTTTTTATATTGTGTTTTCATAGTGCTGTTCACTATGTTGTTGTAAACAAGCCTGTATGTATGCTTTCATTTTCCAGTGCAACACATGGATATATTTTGAAGAACCCTTTGTCTGAGGAACCAACCAAAATGTATGTTTTCATTCATAATATTCTTTTCTGCCATAATCTTATCTGTGCTTAAATTCAGGTTTAAAAAAAAGATTGATGCATCATGGTTGGCGATGTTGATGTCAAATTGCATTGTTTTGCATCGCAATGCTGAGAGGAGTTCTCGGTTAAATTAATTACATTTCTGTCGTATTTCTTCAGAAGACTTTAAATATAGTGCATTAGTAGTATGGACTTTCATTGTGCTTTATGGTGTGTTTTTGTCTCTTTTTTTAGATCATTGAACTGTCCTGCCTTGTGTGTTTCATGAAAAATAGCACTTTTGGAATGGAGGTGAATTAATTTTATTTTTGAGTAAACTATTCTATTAAGAACAAAAGACTGTCAACATACTCATTAAGCTCTAAAACAGATAAGAAGGTTGGCTTGGCAAGTGTGGGTTCTGTCTGGCGGGGATTTTCAATGTGAGTGCTCAGCCATTTGGGGGTTGGGGTACACACCGGTAGATGGGGGTTGGGCACTTTGTGCTGTTTCACCCTTGTGTTAGATGACGGATGGGGGTGGTGGTGAATCTCCTGTTACAAAAAAGGTAAAGGGAGGATAGTGTAGTAAGACAAGCACTTGATGACTACAAGGTGAAAAAACACAGGACTTGAAACCCCCCTTTAAGTAAAAGGGCAGGGTGTTGCTATAGAAACAGACAGATCTGGCCTCAAACTCCCCCGACATTGTAACAGATGGTTAGAGGTAGAGCCGTTTGGGGGTGGGTTAAACCAGCATTTTCTCAAAGATCACCATTAAAAGTTTCCTTCCTGCACACAGCTCTTCTGTCATTGACGGCTACCTGTAAAAAAGGGAGGAACAAACCAGAAAGAATACATCACACAGGACACTTCAAAACCAGGACATTTGCTATACAGTAATTTAACAATTTATTTGCCCAAATTAGTTAACCCCTATTAACCTAAAAACACCTAACAATGCATGGACAGTCATCTTTGCTGTTTTATTTTTTTTTTTTACCTGAATATTGTACGTTATGGAGCAAATTTCATCATTTAGAACACAACAGTATTGGCAATAATTTGCTCATGCTTAACCCTGCCCAAATTGCACACATTATGGGTGTATTGTGGGATAATCTGCTAATAGTCAGTATTTTGGATGTGAAGCTGTTTTGTCTAATCTGTAAGTAAATTGTGAGCACAATCACACAGTCCTGAAATTGTTAGGGCTTCTTCAGAGTGTCCCAGCCCAGTGTGATTAAGTGGCTTGCAATAATGAGGACGATGCGTCATAGTTTAGCTGTTCACATTTCATTGGAAGACTAGCACAATTGCTGTAAGATTTACAGAGATCAAGAGTAGAAGTGAGTAATGAATTTACTGGTCATGTAGTAGACATTTTTATTCAAAGCAACTTACAAATGAGGAATATCAATATTGCCAATGCTACAAATTTCAGGAGTAAGCTAGAGCGGTCTAAAAACTTAGTAAAATTAATTGAATTTATTTGTTTCCTTAGATTGTGGCTTTGGTTTAAGTTAAGAATAATTCACATCATGACGTGTAGAGTACAATAAATTAAAAGGGATGTTTCACCAAATAATTCAGATTTTCTCACCCTCATGTCATTCCAAACCTGTTTGACTTTCATTCTTCTGTGAAACTCAAAACAAGATTTTTGAGAAATGTATCAGTGTTTTTTTTTTGTTTGTTTTTTTTTGTCTATACAGTGAAACACACTTGGTCCAATGTTGTTTGAACCCTAGCGTTCTTTTAAATATCTTCCTCCACCAAGGTAAAACAAATCAGAATTTTATCCCTTGAAGGGGCCAGTTTTACTAAACAGGGCAAATTAGCGCAAGAGCGCAATTCCAAAACAGCGCCGATGGGCGTGGAATTTTCTGCGGGTGCATCTCATTTACATAACGACCAACACAATATACCAAGCACAGCACAAATTAGAGCAGTCACAAATAAAGGATAAAGAAATGAAGAAGCCACAGTATGTTGAAAAGAACTGGAGCCCAAAATTGAAGCTAGAAGTTTTGATAGACCTGGAATTGCATGACTCCTAGTTGAGGGTTCCAAATCGTCTTTTATTTCCTGAAGCAAATTAAAAATAACATGGCTTGGCAAACTATATTTGTGTTCTTGCATTCCAAATAAATTAATACGTGTCGAAAAAAATCCTCTCCCTTCTACCACGCGCTCTCTCTTCTCTGCGGTGCCTCCTCTAGCAACAATAATTGCTGCCATTTCAAGCGCAAAATAGTTTAAGACATGCTTTTTTTGGGCGTTAAATAATGGCGCATATACCAGTAATTTGACTAGTGCAAATGTTCGTAAATCGCTTTGCGTGATTCATTTGAATACTGTCCTCCCGTAAATTTTGCGTCTGAAAGAGAGACTCCTACAAATGCATATTCAATAAGGTCAGGTGCAAAAATAACTGTCCACGCCTTTTCAGCACTAATTCGTCACTGCGTCTTTAGTAAATCCCGACAGTACTATTTTAAAGGGGACCTATTATGCCCCTTTTTACAAGATGTAAAATAAGTCTCTGATGTCCCCAGAGTGTATATGTGAAGTTTTAGCTCAATATACCCCACAGATAAATTTTTACAGCTTGTTAAAATGACCACTTTTAGGGCATGAACCAAAACGCGCTGTTTTGAGTGTGTTGCTTTAAATGCGAGTGAGCTGTTGCTCCTAGACAAGAGGGCGGAGCTTCAAGAGCTCGAGCATTAGCAGTGCTAGCCTGAGCAAATAAACATTCCCCTATTAATACAAGCCTGCTATCTTTACAGAAAACTACTTGGTTTCAAAGTCAGTCATCTGATTATACTGTGCATAATAAATTCGCATTTATGAATTGCACAGACGCGGAGCACGGCGGGATAAAAATAACAACATAGCTGGTCTCATGCTATCCCAAACTTTATAAGTCCCACTTCTGATAATGAGCTCGACAACTTCAAGTGATCGACACACATTGCTTTCATACGCAACTTTTAACTACCACATTCCTATTCACGATCATTCTGGCAACACTTGAAGGCAGCATCAGCGAAAACACACAAGAGACAATGGTAGCTTTAGCATCATTAGCCTTACAGAGTCCCAAGAAGCTCTTTCAGAAAGGTAATTTGGAAAACAAACGCGTGATACTTACTATGCCCGTGCACGAAGCGTTGGTATTGATTCATAAACATTCAGGGGACTTTACCAATTTTTTTTTTTTTTTTTTTTTTCCAGGATATTTCCGTCGAAAATGAAATTTAACCACAGTGTCCTCTGCTCAGATGAGGGGAGATTACGGTGACTCCTATGTTCATTAGTGCATCCTAAAACACAACACTTGTAAAGCCTCTTTGGTGCTGACAGTGTATATATCTCCAGTAATGGCGGACCGCATCTTCTCACTCAGGGCTGTGTTTATGCTAATAGGGCAGAGAGCGTCACAAATGGGCGGGACTTTTTCCCCTCAGTGACGTGCACAGAGGGAGAATCTGAAACGGCTTGTTTGGAGAGACTGTTCATGATTTATTGGTTTTATAAAAAAACGAGTTGGTGGATTTTTAACATTATAGGCTGGTTGTTTTCACACACTGCGGCCACACAACTGTGTTCAAACACCTTATAATAGTGATTTTTGCATAATCGGTCCCCTTTAACGCCAAAAGACGGTTTGCGCTGGCGCAAGCTGTTAGTAAAACTGGTTAGTAAAAAAAAGTGTTGTGTATAATGTAAAAAGTGCCAACTATAAATATAAATGGCATCAACTAGACTTTTGGTATCAAGAGAACCACACTATCCAACTCATGCTTGTGTGATGATGTAAGGTTCAGGCTTCTGTCAGTGAGTGGGCAGTGAGGGGCCTCACAGAAGCCTTTAGTTACACCGTGGTTTATAGGTCAGCTCTGCCCCGAGACAGCACATTCTAAGGATAACATTCACACACACAAAGCACCTCTGTTTTAGGAAAAACAGAAGTCTCAATTTACTAAGGTATTTGGAATTTCTAGAGAAAGGGTTGCATCTTATGGGCAACAAGACAGCAGTGTAGCAGTGCATTATTTGTTTGAAATGATGCATCTCAAAAATACTTGGACAGAGAAAGTGATTGTGAATGCACGAATGGAAAAGTTGATGACTTCCATCTGGTACACATTGTGCCGAGAGGGTGTGTGTTTTGGGTTGATGTGATGTTTTGTCATGTTGCTTGAAATTGAATGTCAACCATTTTTGATATGAGTAGTTTTCTTAAAAATGTGAGAGACACACCCTAAAGTTTGTTTCTTTTTTCTTTGTTTCTTCTTTTCCACAAAGACAACATTTATATCCAAGAAGATATATACATTTGATTTTTTTGGTGGTGATCAGGTCTAAAACTATGAAAGAAGATTTTTCATGCCAAAGTGCTAGGAACATGACCCGTGTTGATCTTCTCTTCATCGTATTATGGAACCAACCCTAATGTTCATTGTTACAAATGCTGAATGAGACCGATCTTGACAGAGAAATGTCGTTCACCTGCTTTGGCAGACAATGGTCCCGTTTTGTTTTATGCTTTCACAGTTGAAAGGCTGTGCAATCACATACGCATAACAGAAAGCCACATGGTGCAGATGCCACACTTTGCAAACTTGAACTCATGAAAGGACAGTGTTAGCGCAGCATTCAGTGTCATGACCTGCTTTTCAATGAGCTGAATATGGAGGAGGAAGGGCTGACGTTTTAACAACGCAAAGAATCCTGACAAATGTTAAGGACCCCTGTTCAATTGAAGAGGTCAGTGTGGATTGAGACTTCTACCCCCATCCGTCCACCAAAGTGTTAAAAGCGCATGTGGCACCGTGAAAAGACATACCTCAGAGTTTAGCACCAGACTGAAGCTTGTAACTATAGCCTTTAGAACCAAATTGCTCTTACTCACATCTGAGGTGGAAGAAGTTTGTACAAACCATATCGCACCTACTGTTCATTGATGTTTGTTTGCTGTTTGATTTTCATGTCTTAATGTCTTTTTCTTAAACCATGGGCATTACTCTTTTCAAATGATTCCATAACTTACTTTGTCATTTTAAGTGACAGAGGTTGAAGTTCAGTGCATATTAACACATATAAAGTTTATTGCATTCTTCTTTGCATTGTCTAAAATTTGGGTTACTTCTTTTCAACATTCATGTAGTAAAGATTAACGCCCAGTCTGCAAGCATCTTGGTAGATGATTAATGCTCTCCACAGGTCGCCTTCATTCTAACTACTTAAAGGACTCCCAGCTTCTTAAGGCTTAAGTTCCCACTGTCTCAACAAATTCCAATGGTTGTTAGGTTGTGTTGGATTAGTTTCTTAATCCTGGTAGTGTTAGTTGAGGCAGAGTAAGCCAGCCTTTAGTCTACACAATGATTTCACCTATTTTTTTTTACACATAACTAAAGTTGGTGTTCATTTGTTGATGTCTTTTTTTTTTTTTGACTATATATTTGTCGTTGAACTTTTATTTTGAACTTATATTCCCCACACAACATAAAATTCACAATACAAAATTAATATTCAAGAAAATATTAATAAAAACAAATCAGAATAAAAATAACAAAACAATTGAAAAATAAATAATTATAAAATAAAACAACAGGCAGCCAAAATGACAACACAATTCTTTCCCTTACATGTTCTCCAAATAGTATAAAAAGCTACCCCATTTCTGATTGAAAATATGGGTGGAGTCCTGAAGTCTTGCCAGCATTCGTTCATATGATGCAGAAGAAGTCATCAGTTCAATCCAGTCCTTAAAAGAAGGAGTGTCAGTTTTTCCAGTTTCGCATCACCAATCTCGCAGCCGTAATACATCCTGCAGCAGCTAGCCCAGCCTGTGCTTTAGAAATCCCCTTCTGTAGAGTGGATGTATCACCAAGAAGACAGTCTTGGAGAATAGGGTAAAGGTTGTCCCAGCCATTCCTCAATGCTTTGAATAACTCTTGTCTAGAATGGAGCCACCAAATGACAGTCCCACATTAAATGTAAAAAGGTGCCAATAGAATGACCACACTTCCATCAGTGATTATTTTGGATTAAACCTAGCTTATGAAGTCTTACTGGAGTCCAGTAGTATCGATTAATTGTCTTGTAATGTATGAGTTTGTTTCTAACATCTCTCACAGGACTCCCAATACCAGAAACTACTGCTGCCTCCCATACACCCTTCTCAAATTCCACCTCCAAGTCTTTCTCCCAAACAATTCTTAAATTGTCACTTCTCCCATACAGGTTGTTTGCAGCAATCTTATAACAAAAGATGAAGTTTGTACTGAATTTGACATTTTCAAAAACCCTAATAAGACACTTTCATCTCCACCTGGCTTATGTCCCACAGATCTTATACTACTATTTAATTGGATATACTTCCAGAAATCCCCTTTATCTAATAATTTTAACTTGTCCTTCAACTCCTGAAATGAATGCAGTGCCCTCTGTCCATATAAATCACTGATTGTTTTTTGAGGCCTTTTTTACACCAATCCTTCCAATACACTGTTTTCCTTCTTATCTTAATAGCAGGGTTATTCCATAATGATGAATAGCCTTGCTTATAATGGGACAAATGAAATATCTTATGCACTTTTTTCCAGACCTGCTGTGAGTGTTTCAATAAGGGTAACCTCCCCAACCAACACTGGAGGTAAAGATTTCTGAGATAAAGCATCGATAACACGGAATGGGGAAGTCAGAGTTTTCTCTATTTCCATCCAGCTTATATCTTCTACATCACCATCTGACCAGTGCCAGTGTTGGGTAAGTTACTTTCAAAAAGTAATTAAGTACAGTTACTAATTACATCATCAATATTGTATTTAAATTACTTTTACTAATTATTCTGTCTGAAAAGTAATTTAGTTACTCAATAAGTAACTTAATTATTCAAATTGCTAATTAGGCTACATCTTAAAATACCTATAAACTTTAAAGCACAGACAATAGAAATTAAACTTTTTATTCTTTCAATTTGAGTCAAACATAGAATAGTTTAGCCTTTTAGCTTTAAAACAACTGTAATACTTAAACATTTTTATAAAAAATGTAACCTCCTTTAAATAGAAATACTCTACAAAATATCTGAATAACAAAAAAGCTTAAGAAAAGTTAAACAATACATTTCAGTTTGGCAAGATGTTTAGGAAAAGCCCAACTAGTAAAATCCGTAAAGGTTTATGTAAAAATAACACTAACTAATGTAGGTAAGAATAAATGAGAGAAATGATCTTCTCCACTGAATAAAGCAGCGTCAGATCGCGCTGTTCTTCTGAGGTAAATTCCAGCTTATTCCTCTTTCAAAAACGATGAAAATTAGATGAATCTTGATCATTTTTTAATCTATTTTTTTGTATAGGTGAGGGCATGTGCACACAGGTGACAGCATATAATGAGCTCCGATACGGGAAAGACTGTGCCTCGCTTTCATAGGGATTACATAATCAGGAATATTCGTTTTCGATTTGAATTCGTTCATCTAAAAGTAAGCTTTCAGATACAGGAGAGACTGTACCTCGCTTTAGTTTCATACTGTTTACATAATCTGGAATGAGCCTATTCGTTTTCTAGTTGAATTTGTTCATTTAAAAGTAGATACTTCAAGCTTTCAGATATGGGAAAGACTGTACCTCACTTTAGTTTCATACGGATTCTATAATCAGATAATATTCTTTTTCGATTTGAATTTGTTCGTTTAAAAGTAGACACTTCAAGCTTTCTATAGACATATTTCTCATGTCTCTGTGTCAAATATTCGCTGAGTTTGTGATGCGTAGAATGTTGTTCGATGTTCGATGTTTGTTTTGTTTATTTTAGAAAAGCACAATGCTTTGTTGTTATTGTTAGTGTACACAAATAAAAGTAGGCCCTTTTTAGATTCGATTGATTTTAGTCTTATCTGTATCTGAATATTTAAGGTTTCTCTGTGAATCAGGAAAAACTGAAAGTGAATGCGCCGGCGCACAGAGGGTTAAAGACACTGCATTCAATTTTATCTTTAAAGTGTAAATTTAGATTTCGAATTCAATATTGATTTTAGAGATGTTGAAATTATTTACAGTATGTAACGCAAGTACTTTATAAGTAACTGTAATTAAATTACCTAAAAATGAACAGTAATCCCTTACTTTACTTTTTCAGTGGATAAGTAATTTAATTACAGTAACGCGTTACACCCAACACTGACCAGTGCTTACATATTTCAAATGCAGTATTATAAAGATCTATATTTGCCAATTCTAAACCCCCCCCCCCCCCCCCCTTTTTTTAACAGTATTTTTAAATGGCATCAGATTTTGGTCAGTAAAATTGTTTTTGTTGATGAGCGACTGCAAAATTAAGTGAAATTTTTCTGCTTTTCTTAAAAATTTGATATTAATTTAAACGTGTATCATAATTTAACAGAGAGAGAGAGACTCTTTAGCCAGTATCTTTTTACAGTGCAAATAGACAACCTTGTTAGCAAAGGTTATTTTCCCAAACTCCGCCCACCATTACTCAGTTACTTTACCTTTCGTACAAGTAGTGCATTACCTATATTTACACTACACATTTACATTTATCATTATACTTAGTGTAAACAAGATGCTATTTGTGGCTATTTGTTCTTGGTTCAAACAGTATCTACCACTATTTACATTCAGTGTAAATATCATTTACCTTTTTCTTAATGTAAATGGCCACTGCTATTTAATGCTTACATTATTCATTGTCCTTTTTTATTTCCTATAATGCATTATTACAGAAAGAGTGCATTCACAATGTGACATAGCTTGACTTTTCCATTTCCCTTATTTTTTGTTAAATTATGTTCATGGTGTGTGTGTGTGTGTGTGTATATATGTGTGTATATATATATATATATATATATATATATATATATATATGTATGTTTGGGTTGAGTATATTAACCTGCTAAAAAGTGCTTCAGTGTACTGGTGTTCATTTACTATTTAGCTTCATATCACACAACTCATTTGGCCCAAACCCTGATAATATTGACAATATATACAATATTGTTTTTATAGATTTCTTTTTCAGAAATATTAAGTGCATTATTATTTTCAGATGTTCTTTTTTTGTTGTTGTTGTTAATAACTTTGAGCCAATTACCTGATCTCTTCATGGACTTTACTGGTATTATTATAATTAATATTACTTTTAAATGTTCCATCTTATGACTGTATTTCAAAGGATATGGACAGTTTTTTTTTTTTTATGTTTCCTGTAAATTGCACCAGATTACTCAAATGAAGAAATGAAATGAAATGTGTATATATTGACAATATATACAATATTGTTTTATAGATTTCTTTTTCAAAAATATTGTTAAGTGCATTATTATTTTCAGATGTTCTTTTCGTTTTTTTTTTTGTTTTTTTTTTTTGTTAATATTTTGGACATGAAACCCAAGTCTAGAGAAACAGCTGATCTATATTTGGCTGTATGTCACCAAATGCTGGAAGTCTCCTTAGCCTTTCGGTGCAAATTAAGATACTAAAGAACAAGTCAGCACAAATTAACTTGACTTCAGAGCTGTCATCTATGTGCACAGCCTAGAGCCATGCTTTGGTGTTTCACATTAGTTTGAGCTCACGCAATCAGGTCTACTGACCAGAAGAATGAAGTACTTTGCCTGAGCACCATTTAGAGCTCAACAGTACAGTGAGTTTCTGAATGTCTCTGTCTTTCCTGACAGAAGGGGACAATCAGTAATGAGGCCAAATTAGTGCGGAGTCTGTATATTTATGGTAGCTGTTGATCTGAATCATCCATGTGCAACACTTCATGAAAAATTAATTGCACATCACTAGAGTTTAATGGGAATGTGTTTGTCATTCAACAAGCAGAGTAAAACAGTAGCATAACAGGAACTTTTAGAAAAGTATATTAAAAAGACCATATGCCATCTCAGTTAGAGTATTTCAGTCTGCAGTTGAAATGGCAGTGGTTAAAGTGAATTACTACTAAGGCATGTTACTCTACCCACGTGGGATGAAGGCTGCTCTTGGCTCTGTGACGTAGTGGGCAAAGTTCTATGTTTGTATCCCAATGGTTGCCAGGTTCAAATCGTTGAAGGGGTGATTCATGGACTGCATGCCAGTGTATGGTTTGCTGACTGTCTGATGCATATCGCACAAAAAATGTCAGTTTGAATACAATTGGCTGGTTTACAAGAAACCAGGCTGTTACAGTGAGTGCTTCTGATGAAGAACTAGTCACTGGATTTGCCAGTTTGCCCTGTAAATGACATCAAATTTTGAAAAACTTGTTTGAAATGCTCAGCAGAAAGTAAACTAGATATTCTCTAACTAGAGTAGAAGAGTATAATCTGATGCGTTTCTGAATTGTTTTCTATTTGAATTTATTTTAAAATGTAATTTATTCTTGTGATGGCAAAGCTAAATTTTCAGCAGTGATTACTACAGTCTTCAGTGTCTCATGGTCCTTCAGAAAACATTCTGATATGCTGATTAGGTGCTAAATATTTTTCAAAACAGTGATACATTTTTCAGGAATCCTTAATGAATAAAGAGTTTAAAAAAAACAGTGTTTATTTAAAATAGAAATCTTTATAATTGTCACATTCACACACTCTTTGGACTTTGGTTTCATTTTGCACAGTTTCCTTTAGTTGAGTTTGTTGTTTGATTTGTAATTCTTTCAGGAGTGTGCACTTGTTATCATTAGTATTTAACTTTGGTTATCGCTCTTCACCTTGTGGATTTATTGAAGACTGTTTGATTACCTTCATCTTTCTCGTGGTGCATATTATTTACAAATTTACAAGAGTTGCTACAGTAATGCCTTCACTGTCACTTTTAATCAATTTATTGTGTCCTTGCTGAATAAAAGTATCGATTTCTTTCAAAAATAAATTTATACTGGCCCTAAACGTTTAAATAGTAGTCTGTATTAAATCAGTGTTTTGAATTATAATCTGTGCTTTAAAGGTGACCTATTATGCCCCTTTTCACAAGATGTAAAATAAATGTCTGATGTCCCCAGAGTGTGTATGTAAAGTTTTAACTCAAAAGACCTTACAGATAATTTTTTATAGCTTGTTAAAATAGGGTATGAGGCAAAACACGCCATTTTCGTGTCTTTCCCTTTAAATGCAAATGAGCTGGTGCTCCGGGGAAGAGGGTGGAGCTTCAAGAGCTTTGCTATTAGTACAAGCCTGTTATCTTTACAGAAAATGCACTCTGTTTAAAAGTCAGTCATCTGATTGTACTGTGAATAAAAAAGAAAAAAAAAGAAAAAAAAAAGCACTTTATGAATTACACAGACGGGAGCACGGCGCGATTAAAAATAACTCATGGTGCCATCGCATGCTATTACAAACTTTATAAGCCCCACTTGTGATTATGAGCTCGACTAATTCCAGCGGTCGACTTCACATTGCTTTCATATGCAATTTTAACTCCCACATTCCTATTTACGATCATTCTGGTAGCACGTGAAGGCAGCATCAGTGAAAACAGACAGACGATAGTAGCTTTAGCAACGTTAGCCTTACAGAGTGCCAAGAAGCTCTTTCAGAAAGGCAATTTGGAAAACTAACGCCTGATACTTACTACTTCTGGAGGTGTAGCTGGATCATGAACAGTTGGCACTGCTCCATCCTTCAGGGGCAATTTTTGTGTGAAACCTGCTTTATACTGACCCTCATTCACAAAGCAGTCCAGTGTAAAATGATTCGCGCAGACATAAACGAATTTTGGTAGAGTTGAGGGAGCATTTTCTTCGAAAACAAAATTAATCCACCTCGTCTTCAGCGGCTCAGATTTCAGGAGTAAATGGAGAGAGTGATGTGGATTCATACAGCTACAGAACACCTAAAATGCTTGGGAGACATTCTCATCAGTCCAGCAATGGCGGACTGTGTACAACTCGCTGTCAACTCGCTCAGGGCGGTTCTATGTTAAAACGGCAGTGTCTGTCAACATTTGTGGGCGGGGCCTGTGGCTAATGTGACGTCACATTAGCACCAATGTTGAAAACAGGTCGTTGGGAGACACTGCTTATGATTTATTTAAAAGAAAGGAGTGGGTGGATTTTTATCATTATAGGGTGGTTTTGTACACACACTGCCAACACATTTATGTCCAAACAACATGTGAAAGTGAATTTTGCATAATAGGTCCCCTTTAATACTTTTGTATGGACAGAATTTATAATTACAAAGTATACACATATTTCTGCTATAGATCCTGCTACGTTTGACTGTTGTGAAAGCGCTGGCACTGCTTAAACAATTCAGATTGATTGTTTTCACGAATCTGGTCTATTTGTATAGGATGGTGTTTAAATTTTAATCAACACAAATATAGCTAAGTTGACACGATGATGCAAAACTGCAGTTGCTCATGGGAAATAGCAAAGGCTAGAAAACTGGCTAGAAAAAAATCTCGCTTCATTGGTTTCAAGGGCTGGTGATGAATAAATAGTGTTGAATGCAAGGGGCTCATATTCACTTTGTCATGGATCTGAAGTTACCAAGAGTGACAATACAGCTCTCAAAAGGTTTTGTTATGTAGGGACATTAGTGACATAGGTGAGCTAAAATTCCCTAAAGCGCTTCATCTAAGGGCTGGTAAATAAAGACGTAAAATCCACATCCACAGACCTTGTGCCAGTGAAACATAATAATGCTGTTGACAGAATACCCACCCTGTTCTTTCTTCTTCATTTCTGTGTTCCAGGTCACTGAAATGAACACGAAGACTGGCGCAAAAGGATCTTCCAGAAACAATCTGCCCGGAAATAAAAATTCTGACATAATTTACTCACCTTCATGTCACTTCAAACCCGTGTGACTTTCTTTCCTCCGTGGGACATAAAAGATGATTATTTAATAACACTCTTTATTTATGAAAAGTGACTGGAGCTGTCAGGGTTCAGTAAGGATGCAAAAGCACATTAAAGTAAAAAAAGTAGTCCATATGACTTGTGCACTATATTCCAAGTCCAAGTCATATGAAGATTTGTGTGACAAACCGTTTGAAATTTAAATTATTTCCTAAACATCTTCCACTTTCTCTGATAACTGCTGCAACCAGATCATTGAGTAAATGAGCTAAGTGAAATGAATATTTTCAGTAATTTCTCTGACGCTTTAATGTTGATAATGTTGCTGTTGTTAGTACTTTAAATCTCTGGTCGTTACGAATGGTCCAAAACGGTTGTTTGAAATGACCCATGCAGCATTATTTCCAAGTTTATCCTTTTGTGTTACACAGAAAATATAGCAGCACATGAGTTTGGAAAGCTGTGAGCGTGAATAAATGATCAAACTATCCCTTTTAGATACGGCCAAGGTATGAAATGAGCAATGAGAACAAGATCCTCTGCCCCCAAGGTTTGCGCATATAACTTTTATATTAACTTTTTCTTTCCTTTTTTTTTTTTGTAGATGAGCATGCTATTCAAAAGGATTTTTCTCTGCTGGCTGAAGACACAGGAGACTAAACAGATAAAGAAACTGGAGTCAACCCTAGCCAACTCAATTCTTTCTTGATGAAAACAGATATGTCCTGGAGACCAGGAGTCAGAGTAAAATAATAAGAAGTGAGTCCCTAAAGAGCTGCTCAGGATGAGTGCAACGTGGGTGATATTATTCTAACCAGGTATGATTACATCCAGGGCTACTTTCTCAGGAGGAAACTGAGCTGGACAAGAGGAAAATAGCCAAGCGTGGGAGCATGAGTTAAGTATCTAGCAAAGCATAATTGATCCTATTTAATTTCTAACCATTTTCAGCTCACTGGTGCCAAATGGTAAGACCAGATCTTTAAAACACCTTGCCCCAAAAACGGTTCTCAACAAATCCAGTTCCAGTTGTGAATTTCAGTGAAACAGAAACGATTGACCTCTTTTAGAGTTCTCTGCCTTTTGGTGCTTATTGCAGAATGTAACAACAGAATGTGCAGATTCAACCACTATCAACTTTACTATCAAGGATATTTTTTAGCCTCCAAGATCTTATATGTCAGCCAACGTCTTTATCATGTTTAAGGTGTGTAGCAACTCTTTGTTCAAAAGCTGAATGGGGAATGTTAACCGAAGGCTAAAACACAAGTATAGGAATTCATTCTAATCTGTCAAGTAGTACTGGTTTAAACATTTTACATTTCCTTTTGCAACTGAACTTTATTTGTCCATTATCCATTGAGAATTGATTGGAGTGTGAAAAGTGGGCATTACAAACCAAAATTGCTAGTCATACTGAGTTGCTAAAACTATGCCTACATAGCTATTGCTTAACATCATCCAACAGTCCATGTGACCTTTAAGTGATGTCAGCAGAAAGTTATTTCAGAGGAAGAGAAAGTTACTACATTTTGATTAAAATCTATGAAGCTGTAATGTGCACAATGAATCGTCCAAGATGAACCCAAACGTGCATTAAGGAAGTAAGTGGCTCTATTTTAGTTTGTGATGACTTAAAATTTTGATTTAACAGAAACCCTATGTTCAGCCAAACAGCATACCATTGTATTACATTGAGTAATAATATTCATAATGAAACAATGACAAATAGATTTTTATATTGGCCTGGAAAACCCCTCTACACACAAAACCACTTAGACTTTTGACTCGCTAAGGAGAGTTGGACCTTTTTTGGTCGTTGGCAGTGAAGACATCCAACACCGTCATCTTCGGATTTATCCCGTTTGTCTACAGCTGTTTGACTGACACTAAAAGCTGTGGGAGGAAAAGCTGAACAGCCCTAACTCTGTTTAAATGCATGAAACTCAGCTTGTGTGCTAATCCACCATGCCCTGCACCACAGCTAAATATTCCTTCATAATTCCTTATCAGCATTTTCCTGAATTCAGACCAAAAAACACTTCCCTTTGGCCTTGAAACTTTTGCACCAGTCAGACAACATCTGCAAAGGATCACACAAAGCAGGCATCCAGAGGACAAAGAGTTTTGTCACTGTCCTAACAGATAAATATTGTAACAGCTGCACTTTAACACCACTAGCATTCTGAAAGTGCCATTCATAAATGCGTGCTAAATTGTTTTGTGCATAATGGTCACACTACAGTATGAATGCATGCTGGCAGGGTCTTGAATTGAATTGAGGTAGAAAACTGGAAGTGATTTTTAACAAGGAGGAATTCAACTGAAAATGAAAATTCATAATTCATACTGTAATTTTAAACTAGAACAGCAAAGTTCATAAATAGATAGATAAATAGATAGTTATGATAAAATGTTTTTCCATTACCTAATCAAATTAATTTAACCAATTTCAATTTAGTTTCTAAGTTATATGAGATTCAACTAGATTTTTAAAAGTCAGTTTAGTACAAATTAAGTTGAAATGACTTGTACAGTCAGTTTGACTATACTTAAATTAAGGCAGCAACCGAACATTTAATTTTTTAATTTGAAGTAGGTGGATTTTTTTTTATTTTCATAGTGCACCTGACATTTTTGTTTTAATAACGTTTCTCAAGTGTTTAGGACTGTAACTATTTGCTCTCTCTCAATCTCTGCACAAGCCTGTCAGTCAGCTCCTGTAGAGCATGAAATGAAGATGTCTGCTCACCTCCATGCCAACTGACAAACAGTTATATTGCATTCAAGGTATTCATTTTATCACTTTCATGGGTTAACTGGGAATCATTTGCGATAACTGTAGTCAGGTTGGATTCCATATTTTATTTAATGTGGATGAAAACAAAGCTGTGAGGGACAGACTTTACAATGGCACACACTGTATAAAGGTCCAAGATCCTGTAATTTTTGCCAGCTAACATTTTTCGGAAAGGCGTTTCATCAGCAGAACAATTGGTATGTTGTTAAAAAAACAATACAATACATCAAACTCTGCACTTCTATTCCTCACAGCCTCTTTTTCATCCTGTCGAAACTTAAATATGGCACCACCCTGAATAAGATCTACTGACATGCTCAGCAATGCAAATCCATCTACTCTGGTGCTACTTATATTTTTGGATCTCCATTTCTTTTAGAAAGAAAAACAGCACATTCAAGAGTTATATCTGGCCACTGGCAACCTCAGCCTCTTTTTTTTTTTTTTTTTTTTTTAGAAGAACGTGGTCTGGAAGCTGTTCATGGTTGTGCAGGTTTTGATGGACTCTTATGTAAGCACTGTTACAGATCTTGGCTTCTCGTTGTGCAGTTGAGTAGGAATATGTTCATCATGTTGTAAGATCAGATGTGTCTACTTTGATTCAGTGAAGGAGGAGAGATTAAACAGAAAAGCTGATACAGCAGCATTACAAGTAAAAACATGAAAAGTGTTAACAGACTTTTAAAATAACAAGATGCTAATGCAAGTCATGAAGACAAAGACAAGATGTGACAAACATGGCCTGTCTCTCAGGCCTTATTGATTTTTATCCACTTAAATTTATTACAACATTCATTAGAGACAAAGCGATCATTCAAACCAATGAGAATTATCTTTAGCAATTATTTACCGTATCAGTCATGACAGCTGCTTGCACTCAGAGCAAGAATTTTTGTGGGATGCTACTGACGTACTCAAAACCTAAAAGCAATTTGTTTTCAAACTCCTTACCACATTTAAAGCTGTTGTCATACTCCCGGTCTTCTCAGGTCTCTTTTCACATTGGATCTGAACTCCAGCATGCTTGCATTATCAATGTGAGTAACACCATGTGAATGTTGGTCTAGTAGACTTCTTGGTGTTGAGGTTTTGCCATTCTCCCATCACTCTTATATATTGTTTTAGGGCCTTAATTAAAACTTTATCTGCCTGTGTTGTTGTTAGACAGTGTTGCTTTCAAAATATTATTTTCTAAACAAATATATTTATACCTTGTAAAATTATAATTTGTATTAACATATATTACTTATTTTATTATTTTGTTTTTGAAAGAAGTCTCTTATGCTCATCAAGAATTTATTTGCAATGCATTTATTTGATCAAAATATAGTAAAAACAGTAAAATTCTGAAATATTATTACAATTTACAGTAACTATTTAAATTGTAAAGGTTTCCATTTGAATATGTTTTAAAATGTAATTTATTTTTATGGCAAAGCTGAATTTTCAGCATCATTATTCTAGTCTTCAGTGTGACAGATTTTTCAGAAATCACTCTAATATGCTGATTTGTTGCTCAAGAAACAGTTGTGCTGCTTATTTTTTTAAAAAAAATTTTTGTTGTGAAAACTGATTTTTTCAGGATTCTTGAATAGAAAGTTCAAAAGAACAGCATTTATTTGAAATAGAATCAGAAACTTCCTGTCTGTCTTGAAGCTTGAGATCTTTGTGTGTTTAAGTGTCGCAACTTGGTTGGCAGACAGGTTTCTAATGTAAGACATCCACATAGACAAGAAGAGCTGGGGTGCCTCATTTCTGCAGAAGTGCTCTGAGTCACCACAGACCAGAGGTAACATGTCAAATCTAAGAATACTGATGCTATTTCATAGAAAATCATCCATTTGAGCCATGCTTGCTTCAGTAGTAACTGTCTAGGCTGAGCTAAATCTCTTGATAGCCTAAACTAACTTTCAAGAAATGAGAAATCACGTATTTAGGATGGAGGACTTTGTTAACTGTTCTATGTGTCCAAATGATCATAAACAATTGTGATTCGAAACAATCACTGATTAAGTGCTTCTTGTTGTATACAGTACTAAGAACAAAGAGCAGATTAATTTGAATGTTATGAAATTAATCTATGAATTTGCCTTTATTTGTTGAAACCCTTTCATTTGTAGGTGGAAATTATGAGCCAGGTCCCTGACATGAGGATCACATTGTCACACTATTACTGGTGCTTTACAGTGACATTTGTGAGTAACAAGTTAAGACTAGCTGAACTGGATGATCACTGATTGCCTCATCTGTCACTTTAATCGGAGCATTTATTTCATGCTCTAAAACAATGACTGTTTTTGAATTCATTTGGATTAGGGTGACAGTATAAAATTTAAAGCTAAATTTACACTAAACCAATCTTTAAAATACTACAGTATATCTGAGTGATGAACATTGGCATTTAACTAAATATTTTGCAGTAAGATGCATAATGAACATGCATAATGATGTTTAATGATCATACATGAACTTGCTTAATGATATTTTGCAATAAGATGCATAATGAAGATGCATAATGATGTTTGTGCAGGTAAATTGAACCAGTTCATTCACATGAACTGATTCACTATAATAATCTCAGTCTTTGCACATTGAGGAAAAAGTACCTGAATTGTATACCATGTTGAGTTCCAGATTGCAATTCTGCCTAGTACAAACACAGGTGAGTCAGCCCTGGAAAAACAAACATATGATTATTGAACAAAAACATTACCATCATTATCCACACCTTCGCAAACAGAAAGGCTGACAGATCCATATTTACTTGTTTAAATGGCCTCCTCATGTTTGTGTATTGACTAGATGGTTAAAAAGTGTCAAACATCTCAGTTTGTTGGTACCAGCCAGTGAATGTCCAGGGTACCAAATCCTTCAGCCACGGTCTGAGCAGCAATTGGGCTGTTGTTGTTTTATGAAGTGCGACCACACGCTTATCTTATCTGATTGACTGAGATAAAGCAAATTAAACAGCTCTGACTGTGTCAGAGGGGAAAATTTCAGATTCTGTCAAATCAAATGAGACCATTCGAGAGCTGTCTGAATGGTGTTTGAGCGTGGAGAGGTCTTGTTAATTATTCTGAAAAGATGCCTCAGCATTTGTTGTGATTTCTTTTACATTCCTGGCTCTGAAATAAACAGGCCTCTGGTTTATCTAAAGACATTGGCTGCTGCTGTTGTACCAAGTACCATGCATGCACTTGGTGAAGCAATTAGAGACAACGCACATGGTAAATACAACCGACTGGTTTGGCTGGTTCATATACGCCACAGTTAGCATACATGTAATGGGTGAATCTGTATAGTAGGGACATTATAGTGTGTGTTACTGTTCAATGATCTTATGTCTTGAGAAATTTGACAGCCATCATGACATTCTATTACATTGTTTACTTTAAATTTTCAAGTTCAAATGACTGATTGCTTACTATATCTTAAATCGATATCTTACAGTATGAAGTTTGCATGTAAATTCAAGCTGAATTGATTAAGGGGTTTAAGGGTTCAAGAAGTGGGTCTCACAACAGTGTTCACATGTAAGTGCATTTAATAATTTTTTTTATAGTATTGTTTGCATAAATTATAATTATACTTTTGTACATAGTAATTCATGCTTAATTCTTGATGTAGCATAGTGGTATGTATATTGTAAACGTTCAATATGAATTTCAGTTAACTATGCAATATTAAAAAGGTTAATAAATCATTAATATGAATATATATTAATGCTGTTATTTAAAATGATCATTTTATTTTCACAATACATGATTTTATTAGTGCAGTATAATAATTATTGAAAAATTACTTATTTTTGTACCATAATTAAAAAAAAAAAGAAAAAAAAGATGCATGTTATTTCAGACACTCAATCTGAATTTAGTGATTTAGAACCAACCCTAACCAAAATGTCAGAGGATTATGAATAAAGAAAAGCAATATTCAACTTTTGACTTGAATGTCTTTTGTAAACCAGCAAAACTGACATTGTTTTATCTTCATCTTTTGCAGTGCGTTGTTGTCAACTGCATGGTTGGAGCCCATTTTACTTTGGCGATGCTGAAGTGAGATCAGACATGAGGTGTTTTGAAGTCTTGGAAAGCTGTTCAGAAAAAATGTCAGTAATGTTAATTTGAACTTGAACTTCTCTCTCTCACGTGCACGGATCTTTAAATATGCCCCATCAGCATGAAAATGCAATAATGGTTCTGTTACAGATCTGCCAGGTTCTGCCACCCAATCACAGCGCACACCCTCACCAGAATACTAATCACGTCCACCTGTCATTCATCACCCTTCTCATTACCAGCGCACTATAAAGACACACACCGCCCAACACCTGTTGTCCAGTCTCGTTTATTCGAAGAGGACTCATTCCCGAACGCTCTGTCTTGAACAAGATCTTACCCGAGAAACTTACCTGTTGTCTACCTACCTGTTCTGCTCACTCCTAGGCATTCCCCTGGTCCTGCTCCAGAGATACCAGCTCCAAGAACGTCCCCCTGTGTTTCCAAGTTCGCGGTGTGTGTCTCAGGTCTATTCCTCGTCTCTCAACCCCCTACGGAAGAAGCTCAAGATCATCATTACGTTCCATCGGATACTTCGAGATTCAAGCACCACTTACCTGTTTGCACTCATTCTGTTGATCATTAAAGCTCACCATTGTATCTCTTTCGTCCTGTCCTCTATTCGTAACAGGTTCAGGCATGATGCGGGATTATTGTCACAGTTATAAGCCAGGGTGTGTGTTAGATTGAGTCTGAATCAGAGAGGTTCATTCTACGCCAAATGCCTCCTCCACACTATGATAAAACCTGGAATTAGCAGAGCAAATTTTCAGTCCAGTTCTAACTGAGCATCACAGTATCCACCCCAGTTCATATTGATTTTTTTTCCCATACACTTTTAAAAATAAAGGTTCCAAAAAGGGAATTTTGCAATGATGCCATAGAAGAACCATTTTTGGTTCCCCAAATAACCTTTCAGTGACAAAATGTATGAGGAACATTTTAATAATCTAAAGAATATTTTCCACTATTAAGAACCTTATTGTGCAACGGAAAGGTTTTTTTTTTTTTTTTTTTTTTTTTTTTTTTTTTTTTTTTTCTCTTCATAGAAACATCAATGGCAATAAAGAACCTTTGTTTTTTCAAAATGTAGACATTTAAAACGATCTTTATTAAAGAGTTAATAAACCAACCAGCTGAGAGATTCACATCTTTGAGGTAATGATTTCTCCTTCCCTTGCTTTATTACAAAATATTTAAACAGATACAAATAGTTGTTTGAGAGCATTGGGAACCTGACTCAATTACAGTTACAAAAGAAGGTAAAAAGAAATGTTCCCTGCATTATGTGAACTTGTCCAAGGTACAAAGAAAGACTCTCTTTGCCTTAAAATACAGATTCTACTAAACAAAAAGCCTTGCCTGAAGTAGTGCTTGTCCAGCTCCTATTTAATGTAAGAGGACTGCACCAAATAAACAGAGCCACTACAAACTGCTCTGATTTACTGAACCCTCTGAACAGGGGTTCAGTTCAGAAGCAATAAAGGGCCTCTGCAAACAAAAGGAGCCCTGTAAAGCAGTTAATTTCCTGTTGTTGCTTCTTGATCCTCACCTTGAACATTTGCCAGAGTGTGGATTCAAATAGAGAAGGAGGCAGATATAGAGTTACTAGAGGTCCCGGGACAGCTTCAAGAGGTGTGTTCTGACAATTCATTCATTTCAAATGTAAATATATTTCTTTAAATATCCTCAATGTTGTTCAAGCTCCCGTTTCTGGTTTTTTTTGTGGTTCTCGACAGGACGTTGCAGTGAAGGAAAGCTTGCCAAGCTGATGTTCGGACACGTACGTTCATTCGTTCTAGCCTTTCATCATATTAGTTTGTAATGTATCTGGTTACCATAACAAAAAACATCACACGCTTGCTGCTACTCCCTGACTTCCACTCAGTGCAAATATTGTCTCAAGTGAGTAAGCTAGCTTGCAAAGCTGGAGAAATGCCCAAATAAAGATGTGTTTTCAACGATGAGCTGAAAGAATCTTTCTTCACACAACATGGGAAATTTCATTTGAGGTTTTGCTGTCAAATGTTAATATTCTGAAGATTGCAGGTCATATTCAGACAGCTAAGACAATCTTTTTTTTTTTTTTTTTAGATGGTACAACTTCTTGAATGTCATTTGGGAGTACATTTGTAGTTTTAGTTTTCAGTGCTGTGAATATTTTGTGTTAAATTAATGAAATGAGATGGAATCTCTTTAAATTTAGCATACATCATACATTCACATGCAAAGCTTAGTATATAGAAACAATACATTTGTAACTTAACACATTTGTGAAAACTGAATAGAACATTAGGGAACTGCCCAAAAAAAAAAAAAAGGGTTGAAACACACTACCCTGCTGAATAAAACATCTTGGTAACGCTTTATTTTACGGTGTCCTTGTTACACGGTACATGTGCTAATTATTATAATAACAATAAATTACGCATAATTACATGCAAGTAACCCTAAACCAAACCCTAATCTTAACCCTAACCATATAGTAAGTACATGTAGTTAATTAATATTACTCAGTACTTAAATGTATAATTACATTGTAACAATGACACCTTAAAATAAAGTGTAACCTACATTTCAAACCAGCCTAAACTAGTTTGCTGGTCCTCCATCCTAGTCAGACTGGTTTGTCGCCTGGTTTTAAACCAGTTCTGCACACTTTTTAACTTGTTGGACTGGGAGACCAGCTAGCTTCCTTGCTAAACCAGCTTGGAAGACAACCTTAAACCAGCTAAGACCACCAAACCAGTTTATGCTATTATTATTATTATTATTATTATTATTATTTTTCAGCAGGATCAGTTTAAATTAAAGAAATTACACTAACTGATATGCACCTATATTGTGAGACATTTTCTCTGATTAAATAAACTGCATCTTTTAGGATTAATGTTATTCTTATCATTGTTTCAGACAAGATTCGGTGGGCTCAAAATTTCAACCCCCTGTATGTCCCAGTTTGAGACTTTTTTGGAAATACCAAGCTGAAATTGACTGAAGAAAAGAGGTGCAGTCGTGTGTGTTCATGTCTTAACAGGTTACAACAATTTTTTTTTTTCTTTCCACAACCAGCAGCTCAGGTTCAGATCAAAGGTGTGATAGAATATGTTGTACCTTTACAAGATCATGTCATAGGGATGTACCCAGACAGGGGACATAAATACGTAACAGTTTTTAATGGTAAAAAATATTTCATAAATGATACTAACCTTTTTTTTATTTTTATTAAAGAAAATCTTGTCTAAGTGTTATACTTATCTGTGATTTTCTATCTAAATACCAAGCTTGCCCAAAATTACAAATTAAGTTGATAAATAATCTTTTGGCAAGTTGAGCATCCTAGAAAACAAAAGAAAACAAATGACGCATTAAAAAAATTACTCAGTGTGTCTGGCTTCTGAGCAAAGACAGTTTTGTTTTTAGAAACCAAAACAACAAAACGCTGATCATATCTATCATGATTTAATTGGAAATTTATTCATAGATGATATCATTGTCTCATCTTTGCCTGATTTAGTTAGTCATATTTAAACTATAACTTAAAAAAAACGCTTATGTTAATCCGAGACCAATTCTGCCCTCTAGTGGACAAAAATGGGAGAAACACATCAGAAGTCAACCACACAGTACAGTTGTTTATTATACAGTAGTTATAAAAAAGCGCCGTAAAATGAAAGAATCTTCTTAAAGGTTTATCTTATATTTAGAAAAGAACATTTTTTAGTTATTTCTATTTTTTTATATTTAGATTTTAATGGGTTTTTTTATATTAAAGAATAACAAATAGCACAAATAGTCTTCATATGAAGCATTTTGATCAATTCTCTCATCCTCAAATGATATGTAATATGTATTTTTTTTCACTGAACTGTGATTTTATTTATTTACTTATTTATTTGAATAATACTAAAGCCAGTCTACACTTGAGTTTATTGATTACCCATATGTACTGCAGGACAGAATATTTAATTTTAACTTAAAGAAAAAACAACAACAACAATAGAGTGATTTAGGTTTTGTGACTGTGCTGGTGTCCAGTGCTGTTTTAGTATTGAAAAATAAAAATATTTTGTATTCTGTTTTATATTTCCTGTTTTTATTTTAACTTTTAGTTAAACTTTTTTTTTGTTTTTGTTTTGTTGTTCTAATTATTGTTATTATTATTATTTTAAATATGTAGTTTTTAATTATTATTTTTTTAATTTTAGTTTTAGTTTGTTATTTTAATACTTAAAGTTAAACTAAACAGAATAAAAAAATTATGCTTTGGCACCTATAGCTGAAATTAGTTTAATTTTTATATATTTTCTGTTTAATCTCAGTTATTGTTTATTTTATTTCAAGTTTTTTTTATTGTTAGAGTTAGTTAATAATAATAACAACCCTGTATGGTGTCAACAACATCTGTTGAAGCTCCTGCTAAAGAAAGCTCGAACACAGTTGCTACAGGTCACAAATACCTGGAACAACTGTGGTTTGGAAGCACCTACCATAAAAACAAGACACAGACTTCAAGACATTTCATCACCTAGATGTCTTCCCTCGCTCTCTGTTCATGTTTCCTTAGTAATATCACCTCTGTTTGCATGCAAACCTCTTCTCGACTGTGACCTGCAGTGAATCACGGCAGAGGGTCTGGCGAATCTCTTTATTAACTAAAACACATTGATCATGTGTGCTGAAGCAGTTTGAAACCTGCATTGCACTGGCACGGTTTGCAGTCCAACGTAAACCGCACCAGCAGCATGCAGAACATCACGTTGATTGACATATGCAAGCATCGCTTTGATAGACAGGCTGTATCCTCCTATTTCAGGGCTGGGATCTTCGTTTGGCAGAACGATGCAGCAATACCAGCCCACAGTCTGTACCTCATACACACTGACACACTGTCTTCCTTATTGTGGCTGAGTAATGACAGGTGCTGCTAATAATGTCTGTACTCCTCCAGGTCTGTGCGTTCTGATGGAATGCTGGATCCGTGTCTTTCTGGGATTCACGTCGGGGGAGGAGGAGATCACTTTAAAAGCAGCCGGCCCACCACCACTGACAGGCAAGCGGCCAGTCTGGGCAATGAGCTCTGAGAACAGTGCTGTGTCACTAACAAGATCCAGATTTGAGACAGATGGCTTTTAAAATTAAAGGAAGCAAAAAAATGAGTGCAGATAAGGAAAGCAATTTGAGGAAGAGCTTTGGAGTAATGCGTCTGGATACTGCAGCTCTTTTTCTGTAATATGGTTGTACAAGATTTAAGGGGAGACTGGATGCAAGAGCCAGTTTTTAAGAAATGAATGCTTTTATTCAGCAAGGGCACATTAAATGGGCTATATCTGACAGTAAAGACATTTATAAATAATTGCTGTTCTTTTTGAACTATTTATCAAATAATCCTAAAAAAAAAATGCATCACAGTTTCCACGAAAATATTAAGCAGCACTGTTTTCAACATCGATAATAATAAATATTTCTTGAGCATTTCTGAAGGATCATGTGACAGATGTGAGAGATATAGATGCAAACATGAGAATTAGTCACAAATGTGAGATATAATGTCACAATTACTTTTTTTAAAACTCTGAGACAGAAATGGGCTTCCATACAAAAACAGCACACATTAATTCTAGCTTTTGGTTTAACACTTTAAATAACACTGAATATTTTGTTGTTTACACTTTTTCACCATACAGTTGTGATTCTTTTAGCTGTCAGAAAATGTTATAATTATTTGAAATTTGTTAAATCCTTTTTACTAAAATATATAGATCAGATGATGATGAGTCAAGAATGATGTTTAACAAAATAGATATCAGTTTAAATGGAATGGCATTAAGAAGTATTAAAAACAGTGACAGTGTTTATGACTATGGCTTCGGTTTTTCAGGCAGAGAGGAAACATTACTGAGCATATTTAGAGTAAAGACCATTGCACACTGAGTCCGAAATTTTCGCATGCGTTTTTCCGTTTTTTCGTATTCCCCATCCTTTCCTATCAAAATGCATGCAACGGATGCGAAAACGCAGAAAATCGAACCTGATCCGAATTTTTTTTGACGGACGAAATTTTCGGAGGCAGTGTGCGAACGTGATTGACACAACGTGAGGTCGTATTTATTTTTTAACGTGCGAAAATTTCGGACTGCAGAGACCTTAAGTGTCATCACTGTAGCTTGTTGTGACGTAAAGATTTTTATTGTGTGTCACAAAGATCCCTGGTCTCTCTTACTGAGTAAAAACACTGATTACTGTGTAGGGAGGTAAGGCTCTTGGTAACAACATAAAACTGAGCTGATTTATGTTCATTCCACTTCTTAGATGGATTATTGTTAAGAACTACATCATAATAATGTAAAAAAAAATCCTGTTTTTTGTTGATGTTGATATACTGTATCGGTCGTATCAGGCAGGGCCTTGCAGCTGTGATCTTAAACATTGAAATATTCCCTGCACTGAAGGGAAAGAAAATTACCGTCCCCCATCTAACAAAATTTGCTCTTCCTTTAAAAGCTCATGAATATTTTAGAGATTTTGCTGACACAGGACGTTTATCTTCAGAGAGCAAATGTCAACTAGGTTTTTTCATTTTCCAAAGAAAAAGTGAGTGCTTAGCAAAATAGCACACCTCTTCTATTCGTGTCTTTAGAAAACGTGTTGTGTTTGCATATTGACTGGAAGTCACTGGTAAAGTAATTTTTTAAAAAAAGAGGTTTTAGGGGTTTGTTCAACTCTCTGACCCAAAGTATAAGCAATAATTATAGTGATACTTAATCCTGCTCTGCATTTATCATTCCCTGCCATCACACTGTGAAAACACGGTAAAAAGTCTTTCACATACTGCAACCAAATAATTTCAGATGCTTATCAAATTTACCCCATTTTAGCCACAAGGAGGCAGCATAATCTGAAAGTATATTAATTCTTACTGTACTGAAGATATTTCTGTATCTGTGCATCTTACACACACTGTACTAATTTTATTGAAATCCACACAACTCATAGTCATTATGCAAAAACACTTGAATATTTTCTAAAGTTTGTGTTTTGATATGAAAAAGGATTACCTTAACCTAGGGTTAAAAGTGTTGAAGGTTTGTTGGTTTAGTGAAATTAGCCATCAGTAAAGAACAGCAGTGGGCCTAGAACAGGATCAGCTTCCTAAAATAAATCAGGGTCAGCATCTCAATCTAAAATATTTTCAAAAGTCACACAAGTAATCTCTCATGATTTATATATTATTGAGTAAAACCTAAATAAATAATCACCTTCGCTCTAAAAACAAGACTGTTCCATATCAGCAAAACCACTGCATCAGGTTTATACAAGGAAAACACTCCATTTTCATGTGTTTAATTTAGCTCTTCTCACTTATTTCATAAGCCAGCTGTTGTGTTAGAGCATGAGAAGAGCATCCTGCCTTTGAGCTCATCTCTCAGTGACAGGATGAGAGAAATCAATGACAGCAAAACAAGCGATTAGGGATAAGAAAATAAACAATTTGTGTGTTTGGAAACAGTCCAAGTCATGAATTCATCAGTCCAACACTGCATTCATTTCAGACCCTCTGAAGTATGCTGGTTTAATTTTGCTGCAAGGCACTGAATGGCAAATGAGTGTTAAATGTCTGGCAGGAAGCAGTCGGTAAAGCCTCTCATCCAATCTGACAGGTAACAATTTCTGAAGAATGTATGTATGTTTGAAAAGTAAGGTGTGCAAACCGAGCAAAAGGAGATTACTTAAAACTGGTTATATATGCAGAAAAGCATTTTGGGCCCAAATTAAGTTATTTCAATTAGCTTGCTGTTTATTAATTTACATCAAGTCCTATTTAACACCAAGAACTGTTCATAATTCATTTCCAGTAGGACATTATGAAAGCAATAACTCACGGTTCAGTAAGTGAGTCATAGCCTATTAAAATGTTTTTATGCACTCAAAAGAACCGACTCGTAGGATTAATTACTTTGGTAATTCACAATGATAACCTAATCATAGGAGTCCTTCAACTGGGAATCGGACATTTCATTGTATGTTTTCAAGAACAGCATTATAAGATTTAGCTATCATTTCTGAATCTCATACATCAGCCACGCTGTATTTTATTATATATATATATATATATATATATATATATATGTATGTATATAATATAAATTTTTTTTATTTATTTTGATTCAGTAAACAAACCGGGTACCAAGATTTATTAGGGAATCAGACGACAATGATCACGCTATAGGTTTTTGAATCGTCAAAGAATAACCAGTTCATAAGAGTAGTCATTCGGGAATTCGTTTCGGGAATTGGACTATAGGCTACTGGCTGCATCAGATGCATTATGCATTAGATTCACTAAAAAAATCAGCTCATAATAGTCAATCGCACTACACTGGTGGTGCTACATGCTTTGGATTCATTAAAAAGGAACCGACACATAAGTGTCATCCGTTCGGGATTCGGACTGCACATAAGTCCTGGTTTTGGCTTATCTGAAGGACATCACTGGTCCCTTACTGGACCCCCTGCAGTTTGCCTACAGAGCAAACAGGTCTGTGGATGATGCAGTCAA
>JAFVLL020011508.1:0-20153 GCA_021397915.2 Tor tambroides
GTCCAGTGTGCAATGTGGTGTAAGAGTCCGTGTGGTGAGTTGGTGACATCTGGTGGCGAATAAACGGAAGAGCAAGGCCAGGATTCGTGACATAACCTATGACGTCTGCCATTTCATGAAGTTATTCAGATAGGATTAAAATGTCTAGTAATCTACATATAATTCATTTCTAAAAGTAAAAAGGGATCTTTCTGTTGAGGTAGGGCTGATGAAAAGTTTACAGGAAAAAGAAAAAAAAAATATTAATACGTCCCCCTGATTGATTTATCTTGAATGGGGTACTTAGATGACAGACAGACAGATAGACAGATAGACAGATAGATAGATAGAATTAAGAAAAAATCTAAATGAAAATAAATAAAAATAAACACATGGAAAATAAAAAATAAATACATAAATTGAATCCACATGGAAGAGATGAAATATATTTATAATGTACTATTTAAAATGTTTAATTTAAAAGTTTTCAGATTACTACTGAAAAGTTAGGTTAGGGAAAGTAGGTCATTTATTTTATCATTGCTGTGTGAGAAAAACAAAGACGTGTTTTTCTCAGTATTAAAATCGCAAAGCACGTCTGTAAACCTCAACCTAACGTCCTCAAAGAAAACGAGTCCCATCCAACCGGGGCAGCAAGCCAACTATCACTCAGACTTGGGTATTTGTTGGGACATGTACCTGTCAGCTGTAAATCAGACTCAAGCAGCAGAGGATGGGAGGGGGAGCACGAATGAGAAAAATGGCTGTGGGTGTGTAATATGGCAGCTGTGAGGATGACTCAATGACAATAACAGCCAAGCAGAGAAGAAACTCAAGACAAAGCGGCTCCTGCCCTCCACAGGTTTATCAGTTTTCACTTAATCCTCATCACCCAGAGTCAACAGATGCTCAGGAGGCCCTGGAGCCCAAGAAACATCAACTTCATCACTGAGTTTTCAATTATTAGGGAAAGGGAAGTGGTGTGTGGCCAAGTATGGTGACCCATACTCAGAATTTGTCCTCTGCATTTAACCCATCCAAGTGCATGCACACAGTAGTGAACATACACCCAGAGCTGGGGGCAGCCAATGCTGCGGTGCCCGGGGAGCAGTTGGGGTTTCGGTGCCTTGCTCAAGGGTCTCACCTCAGTCGTGGTATTGAGGGTGGCGAGACTGCTGGTTATTTACTCCTCCCACCTACAATCCCTGCCGGACCTGAGACTTGAACCCACAACCTTTGGGTTACAAGTCCAACTCTCTATCCATTAGGCCACGACTGCCCCTGAGTAGGCTGTGTTTCTTTGTAATTATTTGTGGTTTTTTATCATGTGTGAACAGAACCTGTTGAACATTGTCAGAACAGATCCGCATTGATGCCATATGCGTGAATAAAGCCGTACGATTAACGGTTTAGTCTCGTTATTGTCCAAGAGAGACAATCACAATGTTCTGTTTGGCTATAAGCCTGTGATGTGGTTAAGAAATTTAGATTATTTACAGTTTATTTTGGAAAGATATGTAGTCACATTAGACAGAAGCTAAAATGAAAGCGCTTCTACTTATCTGTGCAGACAGACAAATGAGACTGAATACTGTTAGAGGTTATCTTACTATCTTAATATATGATTCTTTATCCGTGTGGATAGACAAATGAATCAACTGTCAGAGATTATGTTACTTTTTTAACATATTAATGTATGACATCATAGAGTTTTAACAGCTGTTGGTGAATGCAGAAAGCCATTGATTGTGAGATTTGGTACAAATCAAATCAAATCAAAAAATAAGAAATAATTTTCTTAATGTATTTTAAGTTGTTTGTTTTCCAGTAAAAATCTACCTTAAAGACCAGGGGAGCTTGTCATTTTTGCACTGTTTTTGACCTTAAAAAACTATCTTTCATTATCATACCTTACTCTCTTCTCTTGTCTGTTTATAGGCCCTAGTCTCTGCTGACTAAATCAGTGATGAGACATGCAGTGACAGAAAAAGACAGGTGTGCACAGCTGAGGCAAACTCTCATGGCTACAGAACAAGGTGTGTGTTCAGACAGACCCACCCTCAAACTCTATTTCCTGCTGACTTATGTCTGATCTGTGCATTACAGTACACACTATTGCACAAATAATCTCACAAAATGATTAGAAACCTTAACGCAGTTAAATTAAATGGTGAAACAGTGTAATAGCCATAAATCATGTTTGCACATATGGGTAGAGTCACCTTGAATATGTAATCCACTACAGTGATGAGTCTGCCAGCAGTGGATATATGGATGCTCCTCCATTTGAATCTACAGCACTTTAATGCTTTCTGGGAATTAATCCTGAGTCACATGTTAAATAATATAGTGAAACCATTAATCAGTCCTAGTGGATCAATCCGACCTTTTCTAACAGTCTTTGTCAGTGTCTCAAATTAATTACCAGTCCTGTGACTTCAACAGTCCAACTGTGTCAGAGCATATTCTTAATTATACAACACACACCTGTTTATACAAACAATAACATAAGTAATAATAATAATAATAATAATAATAATAATAAATACTATTATATATTCTTTTCTATTAGATTTTTTTTTTTTTTTTAAATGGAGAAAAAATATTTTGGACCTAGGTGCCTCAATCTTAAATAGATGTCATATTTGACACAAATGAAAGCAAAGTTTGTGAAGAAACATCCTCGATTGACTAAATCCTAGCATTTCAGCAGTTCTTGAGAACATATTCGTTTGCTTAATGCTTGACAAGACAACAGTCATTCTGAATCTGAACTACAACACAACCATTATTCATCTGATCATTCATCTAGGAGTGTCTCAAATATTTTACTTAAAGATCATCCCCAGTATTTCCTTGTCTTGTGATTTGGTGCTATTATTCATAAGCTCTTCAATTACAGAACATTCTTCACCTAAAAATCACTTGAGCATTATTCCAGTAAATCTGCACATTTAACTATAGTAATATTGAAAATGAATACTTGGGCTTTATTTACACACACACACACACACATATATATATATATATATATGTTTTTAATAACATTGTAAAAAATACTTTATAATATTGCTGTTTTTAATGTTTTTTTTTGTTTGTTTTGTTTTTTGGTCAAATAAATTCAGCCTTGGTAAGCATCCAAAGACTTCTTTGAAAAGTATTTTAAAAATCATATATCCAATTATTTGACTTTTAGTAGCTAGATAGATAGATAGATAGATAGATAGATAGATAGATGTAAATGTAATACTAATATTCGGTCAAAAGCCTGCCCCCACAATGTCACAGAAATTTCTTCAGCTCAATCTTCAACAGCAGCACTCAAGAAATTACTATATGCACAGACACCTGTGTGTGTGTAGAATAGATGATAGAGTTGAGCCCTTAAACCCAGCAGTCTTACATGACAGCCCATCAATGCATATTGTGTTTCTAAACATCATTAAAAAATGAGAAGGCATTATGCCGAGGCGTCCCAGAGGGAGATTGGGAAAACTGAGTGTGGGAATTCCAGCTGATGTCTGAGATAAAGATACCAGCAGGAACACAGAGCACCCGCTAATCAGACATCTGGAAGACTCCTATCTACCTTCATACACAATCACAGACAAATGAGCACTCAAAACACCCACGAGTGAAAGACCATCAGAAGGACAGAGCGAAAACACATGGGGGATGGGGAAAGATAAGAGGAAGGAAAGGGACTGAACAGAAAAGGAAGAACTAATGTAATTTAATCTTGAACAGTGTGCTGCTCATCATATTTCAGATTGGATCTTCCCCCGGCTGAAGGGTAGAGGTGTGTTTGGCTCAAATCAGATTTCAGCTGGTAAATTGTTCTTTGTTCAGGCACTGTTCTCTGTCTAACAGCTGCCCAACAAAGTTAACTGGCTGTTTTGTTAGAAGGCTCCATAATAAGAGTTTAATTTGTCCTTTGCTTTAAAGGGGTCATATCATACATTTTCATATTACATTCTTCCCTAGCAGGTTCACATTTTTGTTGTTATACTAAGTTTATTTGGTTTCATAATCATTTTCCGCCCTCTCACTGACCCTTTAAATTGAACTTCTTTTTTGCTTTAAAATGTGTCATTCACACTGCTAAAATCAGACTGAAATGATCACAGATCTTTTTAAAAAATAAACCTGTTCTTTTAAAAATAATCCTGGTTCTAATACTGGAGTCGGAGTCCTTCAGAATGAAGTGCAGAGCAGTAGGTGCTACACAGCAATTAACAACATAAGGTTTGACAGACTTTTCAGCATTTTAATGTTATTTTTAGTTGTTCTGTTGTTTAGGAACAACAGCATCTATCCTGCTTCCCTTCACTTCAACTTCACCATGACTGCCAAACTGTCTTTTTGCATTAAAATAGTACTGTCAGGATTTACTAAAGACGCGCAGTGAAGAATTAGCACTGAAAAAGCGTGGACAGAGTTATTTTTGCGCCTGACCTTATTGCATTTGTATTTGTAGGAATTTCCCTTTCAGATGCCAAATTTATGGGAGCAGAGTATTAAAATGAATCACGCAACACGATTTACTAACGTTTGCACTCGTCAAATTACTGGTACTTGCGCCATTATTTAACTCTCCAAAAAAAGCATGTCTTAAAGCAGGTGCTAATTTGCGCTGCTCTTGGTAGACTGCGCTGGTCATTCTGGAAATGATCTGGCTGCATCTGTTCTTTAATGTGCGCATTGTCAGTAAATCACACACAGAAATTTCCCCTCCCATCGCCGCTTTTATGGAATTGCACTCTAACGCTAATTTGCCCTGTTTAGTAAATCTGGCCCTTAGTTTCAAAAAATGCTGTTTTTGGACTGGACAAGTATTCAAAAGTTCTTATAATTACAGTGTGTTTCATAAATAAATCAAGTTCTTTTTGTCTCAAAATATCAAGAAATTTGATTCCTTATGATAAAATAGACCATCTAATATTTTATCCAATATCTTTCTAGCAGACGAGTTTTGTATGGAAGCCTACTTTAGCCCCATTGTAAAAAAATAATAATAATAATAAAATAATAATAATAATAATAATAATGTAATTGTGACTTTGTATCTCACAATTACTTTATTTCTCATTACTACAACTTTATATTTCATAACATACTTTGTTTTTTTAATTTGAAGCTTTCTCTGTCAATTACCTTTTTTATCTTTTACTGAAGAGGCAGAAACAGACTTCTATAGTTTTGTATTCACCCTTCAGACAGCGATCTCTCACGTCAACGAAAACCAAATTTAACTGAAGGATATTTAAGACCAAGAAAACAAATTAGATGGCCTGGCAGGGAGAAAACTAGAGAAGGATTTAGGACCCCACTGCCTGCAGCACTTTTAGTCATTCATTTCATGTAACTGCCATCTTTTTCTCTTTTTCTTTCTCTTTCCTTCTAATTCTGTCACTCACACATTGTTCTTCTCTCCAGCCCGGGCCCACAGGTACCCACCCGAAGCCTTAAATACACCAGAGAGGTTAAAGGTCATCCATTATGGTGGTTCCAGTGGTTCATGAGAAAAAGAGTCCTGGAAACCGTGGCGGACATGTCAAACCAGTGTGTATACTGTCACGCTGACCTCAGGTCAGTGCTAATGAGAGGTCAAGCCTGGCCGAGGAACCCTGCCTGTGGCTCAGTCTGATCACAAAGAAGAGAGGAGAGAAAGGAGGTCAAACATGTTTTGGCCAGTAAAGTGTAAGTGTCATCACTATCAGAGATATGCACATGGGAAGAAAGCCATAGTTGTCCATTAATGAAACGTATATGCCTTCTGGGAACAGTTTAGTATGGATTCATCTAAGAGGGAATTGTCAGCTTCTTATAGTTGGGTCAATGACATGATGCTAATTTTTTTTGGATCTATTTTTTGTTAATTATATATAAATTAAATTATATATTTAGAAATAAATAAATTATATTATATTAATAATACAATAATAAAATAAATAATAAAATATACAATATAAATAAATCTTTGAATGCTAATATAAATATAGAATTTTGCAGGATATAAAGTAAAAATGTTCTGATATCATAAAGAAGCATTCACTGAAAATCTTCACTAAAATAAATGAAATTCTCGAAAAGAAACCCATTGGTAGTTTGGCATAATCTTATTGTTCTAAAAAATAATAATAAAAACAAAACACTGCTTATTAATAACCAATATTATATAATGTGTGACTACATAACAACTTAATTATATTTATTTACATAATAAATAATATATATTTATATATTAAGAATTCATGATTTTTGTTAAAACAACATTTTACTTTATAGTTAAGGTGTAAGGAAAATGACTACTTTTTTATTACCTTTTACATGATATTTCATGTGGTATTGATATTACTTTTTACCTGATTACATATCTCATTTTCCAAGTAAATAAATTCAAACATTTTCCTGAAAAACAGACATTTTTCCCTTTTCTTTATCATGGATGTTTAAATATATCTGTATATTTTAAAGCTAGCAAATGTTTAACAACTGTAGTTTGCAGTTTAATTCATGGCTTCACTTCAGTGTCCCATGTGACTAATGTGGGCTAAACAGAACCCCCTGCTAGATGGTCTGTGAAAACAACTTCTTTTAACATGCTAACTGAGAGCGCTTTGAAGATTAAAAGATGTTTACGGTTAGACTGTGCTTTGGTTTTGCTCTGGGTTTGATAAAGCTCTCATGGTCTGCTATAACAGGAGGTAACCATGGCTTCTTTGAAGATATGTGGGCGTATGGCTTATCAAAAACTCAAAAATAAGATTCGAACAAGTGCAGGCATTTCTGGTAAAATTACAGTGAAAGGGTGCAAGATAAAGATGGAAAAGCAAAGCAATTCTGTGAAATCAGATTCAAAGAATGGAATTCTTTAGGATTCTTGTAGGAGGACGAAATGTAAAGCAGCTCTTGATGAGATTACGGGGGGAAAAAACATGATTTCCAAATGCCTCGAGTCTCTCTGTGGCACCAATCTGAGTATTATTATTCACAAAACTCAATCCTTCAAGACCAGTCATAATTATAACTCATTAAAATTCAGTATTCAGCTCTGATATGGATTGTGTCAGCTAAAGAGCTTTTGTCAGTTTCAAAAAGGCCAAAGGATTTCCTTTTGAACCCAATCTGTTTTTGAATGATGTTGGATTCTGTCTTCTGAATGAATGAAAGGCTGGCCGATTCAATCTCAAAAGCAGTAATCTATTTTGGTTTATCATACATCAATATCACACAAATTAATAAAGGGAGCATAATAATAATTCAATTGGAAATCTGTATTTTCTCTCACAGATACACAATCCTATCAATAAAACCCAGAGACACGAACACTAAATATGCCATTATTACTTCACCATTTCCATAGTGACAGTTTGAACGCTTTTTCTTTTATTCATGGTAATTAAATGGAAGGCTGTATTATCCACTTTCCCTCTAAAGTGCAATTAAACTCATTTCCATTTTTCTTCAAATCAATATAAGAAAAAAAAATCTAGCCCTTGTGTGATTTGTTTTGAAACTGTACATGCAGATAAAGATACAAAGTGGATAAGCAGCTGTGGGCATATTTTGGACTCACTATGTGTGTTTCCGAAGCTTTTATTTATATCTAAGATATTTAACAGTAATGTGATAACAGCCACTAGCACTTATGCTAACTCGGTCATTACCAGTCCAATTGAAGTTTCTTTAGATGGTCCCTCATATTGAATGCATACGATTAAACACATGCGAACACTGACAGCCAATGAAACCGTTTCTGTGGTCTCGCTACTGGAATAACTAGCACAAATCCCAGTGATGTCACTGTCGATGCTAAACATTCCCAAGAACACTATGTGATAATGGCTTGTTTATGATGGATACCTTAAAAAAAAAAAAAACTCCATCTACTGTATTAAAAAGACCAGCATAGAGGCCAGCTGATATGAACCTGGCCTTTCCAGCATGGTATTTACATTTAGCGATTTATAGAGAGGCAAATCACAAGTCACATTTTTAGCTTTAAGAGAGCTGCAGAGATAACAACCATAGAAAGCATGGATTATAGACAGCAGCTCTATGAACACAGACTACATGACCTACTTCAGATGTGAAGTCTAATTCGCCACGAATGAGCCACAGGCCACGGATATAGAATTAAGACAGACAGACATTAAAAAATAAATCTGTCATTTGTTCTCTAGCGCCAACATAACTCCTATCCCGTTCCTATTTTTCTGTTCTGTATGAACATTGCCAACTTATCAGACATTATCTGCTAATCAACTGCTAATCATTGCTCATTTAACATCAGACAAAGCATTGAATTTAAACACAAAAACAATGATCTCATGGAGGAACTGTGATCCATTCTGCTTGAGTTATATAATAGAAACAAAGCAGCATATGTTATTAGTATTGAGCCTCTCTTTCACTTGCATAATGCAAACACATGCATAAGAATATGCATGTCCAGAATAAACAATAAAACAATATATTTATCGCTTATGTATATTGTATATCATGAAGATATACAAATTCCTCCAGAACATGCATCCACTGCCACAGGCAAACAAAGCAGTGATTGACATGTTTAAAAACATGTCTTGAATATGCCTGTGCACCATATTTCAACCCGAATCAAGCCAAATGTTCCTTTGGAACTGAATTTCAAGGTTAAAGTTGCTGAAAACAATATTTCTTTTTTTGAAGACTATTGACATACTGTCATAAGAACAACATTCAGGTGAAAAATAACTACAAATCCATCTGTTCCTCACACAAAAGCTGTCATATGGCTTCAGGAGACTTGTAATATAGGGAATGAGTTGCTTTTTTAGTCCTTTAATTATGGAAGAGAGCATTGTGAGCATTCTTCAAAATATCTTCTTTTTTGTTCCACAGAAGAAAGTCAGTCATACAGATTTGAAAACATGAAGGTGAGTAAATGATGACAGTTTCCATTTATGGACAAACTAAACGGTCAATCTGAAAGAGATACTGGAAAAACAATCAGCCATCCTATAAAAAACACACTCATGAGCACATTGTCCCATTCCCAAAACGTCCTGCACGGGAAATGCATTAAGGAGACAGTGATGTCATGCTGTGGATCGATATGATGGAGGTCTTAATGTAATTCAGCTGGAATGGAACACACAGCACTTGAAGGGCGTATTTGTCTGCAGCTGCGGTGTTCCCTTTATTAACACACACACACACACACACACACACACACATACATTACAGACTGTCTCACGTGTGGGTACACACACACTTAGCCAAACGTTGTCATGTGTTCGAAGCCGGTCAGGGTCATGTATCTGAGTGTAGTGGCCTGATTGCTTGATGATCTCACCTCCAAGGTCTTCAGTAAAAAATAGCATTGAGAATGCCCACTGAAGTGCATGGGTGTGTGTATCAGCATGTGGGTTTGGGGTTTTAATACACCAGCGTATTAAAAATTGCATATAATCCAAAGCACTTTGTTCTACCGTCATCATAAAAGACACTGTTTATGTCAGGCGCTCTCTCTCTCTCTCTCTCATCCTCTCTTGCTCATCATAACGTCACCTACTTCAAATATTTATTAACATGTTTGTCACGCTAGCAAACAACCAGCGTACATCTGTGAAAGAGAGATTTTGTGCAAGTAAAAAGGACAGAAAGCAAAGAAGAACCTAATGAAAATGAGACCTTCTGTTTGCTGATTAGTCAGTTTCTTTCTTGGATTTGTTTCAACACAAAGCAAAAACAGAGCATATTAGCTCTTTTCCAAACTCAATATCTACAGGCAACATAACTCATAAAACATCGTAAGTGACATGGTAAAATTCATAGGCGTCTACTACTTACAAATAGGGCTGGGTTTTGGCACAAATTTCATAATTCGATTCTTATTCATAAGCTTGCGATTCGATTCGATTACCAATTCGATTCGATTCAGTTCAATATCGATTATTTTGGATATATATCAGGTACAGCACATGCCAAATTTTCTCAAGGGGAAAAAAATTCTCTCAATTAATGCTGTAAAACAGGAGCGGTTCTAGGGTGAGTGGATATCCGGGGCTTAGCCCAGAGACATTAATGTATGTATCAGAAAACACGGGATACACTTCAAATAAAATAGGCTATAATTAAAAGTAAAAAAAAAAATTTTAAAGATACAAGTATAATTAATTAAAACTTGCACATGCAAACTGCATAAATAACATTATGAGAATAATGTTTTAAATATAAAATTTAGAACACGGAATTACAGAAAAAAATAGAATGATACTTTTAAAAATGAGACTTAAAATTACCAGTAGGTGGCAGCAAGCCACTGTCTTAATGACTGAGTCGTTGAGTCATTTATTGAATCAATTCGTTCAAAACGGCTGATTCATTCAGAAACGAACTAAGAAACGGTTTTTATGAATGGGTCAGTGAATCACTGATTCACCGCGTTCAAAAAAGGCAAATTCATTCAGTAAGGAAATACGCTGTGTGCAGAGACGCACAACATGGTTAGAACCATTTTCGCAAGAGCAAAAAGGCTATTTTTCTCTACAATTTAAATCACTTATTAACTTCTTGTTTATTGATTTTGTTACCTTGACACTTAGTAAAGTCTGCAACAGACTATGCTAAATACTAACCATTCTGTTCATATAATCGCTCTAAATGCGTGTGTGTCCTAGTCTGTGCATATAATAACATGATTAAAAATCTATATTTGTTGCTATAGCCTACAGTAACAATAATTTATTACAGATGGTGAGATTGGTATTATGAATTTATAGGCTACAGTAAGTTACAGATACCTGAAGCAGCTGCATTTTGCCGTTTAAGTGCTAGTTTATAGAATTATGATGGGCATGAAAACTCTTGATGCGCACAATGATAATAAAAACATTCGGGGCTTCAGCCCCCTTAGCCCACCTCTAGCGCCGCCCCTGCTGTAAAATATACATGAGAGTCAAAAAACAGATTTGTACACAACCACTTAAATTACACTCAAAGTTTTTATAATAATAAAGTTACAATTACATTATATTTCTACTCAATTAAAAAAAAAACAATTCATTTTTTAATATAAACATTTAAATGGTGACTGTCATAAAAACTTGACAGATTTATTCAAACATAAATTAAACACTGAAGAAAAGTAAAAATTATAATGAATATGTTATATGGTGCATATATTTAGCAAAATGCCCCTTTCTAAAGTTTATTTTTCTAGCTGACTAACGAGTTTATGGTCACCTAATGTGTAAATATGACGTTGCGTGACATTGTTTACAAGCTGTTATATTGATGTCTTTGCGCAGTTGAAACACTGATTGAGCAATTACATGAGAGAGAGGATACAGATTTCAGTAAGCTGTACTCTTTCTTCTAACTTACCTTAGGATGTTTATTCATGTTTATTTCATGCTGAAACTGGTATTAAATCGATGCGATGATCAGTTTACACGCACTTTCCACTGCCGCCTCTCTTGAGAGGTGCTACAGCGATGTCACTCCACATTAAACAACACCAAAATGGCATTTATTGTTTGAATACTGTAATATAATGGACAGAATCTGAAATCTGAGACTTTGTTTCAAATCAAAAGTAACAAAGCACAAAGCTTATTGCGATTTATTGGGTGGGAGGTGTGCTACAGTGTTTCGTTCATTGACTGAAAACAGGCTAGACTAATCGATTCTTGGGATTTAAGAATCAATATCGTTTCGTAAAAATGAGAATCGATTAAAGTTGAGAAATCGATATTTTGTACCTAGCCCTACTTACAAATAGTGCTACTTACATGGGACACGACTCAAAAGATTCCCAACATTGATGTTAGCATGCTGCTAAGCTAACAAATGCACTAAGCATATGAAACAAACCACACACTCAAGTAATGAGCAAACCTCTCACTTTAAATTAGATTTAAACTATTTTAATTAATGTTTTTAGTATTCAAAGACTGAATCTGCATTTTGGTCAACTCATACACCATCTTGGACAATTTTTTCATTGAACTAGTCGCAATGTGTAAAGGATTTATGTGATTTTGCCAACACACCATCATGGCAATTCGTAACTATATGTTTTGGAAAATTTGTGGATAATTCAAACGAATGTGTATGATCTCTTATTATGATCTGCTTACACACTAGTGACAGTTAGGATTAGGGGTGGACTTTCATGTTTACTTTTTTTCTAATTTTCATACAAATCCACCTTGTACAATAGATACATTTTCTTACAATATCAGACTAGATGTTGCCTTACAAGATTAATCTTTAATCTTAATCTGTATTGCTATTTCCAAATAGTGTTTTCAATGCGCAAACATGCTGTCTATGTAGGCAGCTCACAAGCTTTTGAAACAAAGCAACTGTTTATATGCAGAGTAGGCGTTAAATGAATAGAACATGCAGCATGTATTCTTGCTTTCAGCATTAAAAGATCATTTCTGTTTCTCTTTCACAGCCTCTGCTTTCCTGACTGCTCTGTTCCAGTTGATGCGCCCTTCATATAATACGCTCTCTCATGCCATTTACATTAGAGGAAAACTGTAGGTGGAGGGAACTGGAAATGACCTTCACGCTGTCGGGCAGCAAGACGACAGCCGCTGTTTTCCACAGCACTAACACAAGCTGCACTACTTACAGAAAAAACAAGTCATGGTGCTCCATTGAAGTTCGTAATAAGTTGGGACGTCAAAATTACAGCATCAGGTGTGTCGAAATCACTGTGGTCAGAGCAAGATGGTGCTGCATTTTTTCTACAAAAAGTATATCAAGAACTCTACCTTAACAAAATGATGAATAAAGAATGTGCATAGCTTGTTTTTATGCTTTTTTACTAAATTTATGATGAAGATTGTTGTAAAATATTGTATTTTGTACATCCAGCGTGGCTAGTTTTATTGTAAATTAATGCCCCTCAACTCAGAAACTCTGGGCTCTATGAAAATTTAGAATTCCCACTCGAAATTACGTATTACGTTCTCGACATGAACGCACCATTAAACCAGTCTAAGTTTGCAGGTTTTATGTGATTTAAGTTGGAAGCTTGGCTAGCTAATAAGTGCCCAAAGGCCCTAACCAGCAAATAAGACCAGCAAACCATCTTAAACTGGTTTAAAACGTTATTTTTTTAGCAGTGTGGCAGAGTGAAACTCCAAACTGATGCCAACAGAGTTTGATGTTTATTGTGTTGTTAGTATAGCAACATGCTAACATGCAAAATACACTCATGAATACCGGGTAAAAGTCTAAGTTGAATTAAAAATGTGTAAAACATTAGAGATATAAAAAAGCATAGGACCAGTATGTGAGCATATTATTTAAAGGGCACACCAACTAACAAACCAGCTTAGGCTTGTTTATAATGTTTTTTCAGCAGGGTGGATTCTGTCTAAGCTATAAACATTTTGAAGAGGGGCAGCTGATGGTCTTTGTCATCATCCTCAAAAGAGATCTCGTGCCCCGCCATTTGAAAGCATCCTTTCTTCAGCCAGTGGCAGGAGAAACCATGGCTGTGTCACATCATTCTTCCCTGCCCAAAAGCCAGCTCTCAACTCTCACAAGCCTTGAGCCAAGAGACATGAAAAGACCCTCTCAAAAGAACAGGGTTACAGTCCAGAGCGCCAAGGCCTGCTAGAGGTCTTCATTGACCAGCGCAGCAGACAACAACAATGACTGTCTGTGACTCTAAAACTCCCACCCCCTTCCTTTTACAGCCGCCACATTTGCGTAGTCCATGGCCCCCAGCACACACACCCAGGCAGCCATACACACACACACACATCTGTAGTAACAACGCCTGCCTTTTCTTATGGCCTCCACAGGCCTTCTGTTTGAGTACATCTCTCAATAGCCTGGTTATACCAGCAGCCAAATACCCACCTCCAAATAGTACATTCACACACAAACAACCGTCTGATAACCAGGCACAGCTGGCACTCAGAAAAATACGTAGGCACGTGAGATAGTTCCCATCAAAATCATGTTGTGACTCACATGCAAAAAACTGACCAAATGGCTCACATGCAAAAAACTGACCAAAACAACCTACTATCATCATGATAGTATTTGGGATGAGGAATTATTCAAGAAACAAGAGAAAAAAAGAGGCAGAAATCTAATAGCTAACAGCTAATCATGCTAGTTCTTCTTTTACTTGAAGAAACTAAATTTCTGAAGATTTTGACAAAAACGCATGGAAAATATCAAGCATGTTTGTAACAGGAACAAAAACGTAGCGCAGATACTTTCAGTTCCTTGTTTATCATTACAACTCACATTCACGTGCAGAAACACGAACCTTAACCTTAGCGTAACAACAAACTTAGAAACCTGAGATCTAGGGGAGTGAGCATGCACATGGACTGACATTTGTTATCTTTCCTTGTCATCCCAAACCCGTGTGTTAGCCAACTAGCGCTAATGCAAAGTTTGTTTTTATGGCTGATATTATCATCTCTGTTTGCATTTACTGTAGGCCGAGACCTGTAACACAGAGATGAAAAACAGCCTGAGGGCTTCAACCACAACCGTGTTCCAAACACACCCACTCGTACGGCTCTGTACGACTCTGCAGAATAAACAACATACCAATAACATCTCCATTAGAGGCAGAAAGTGGTGAAAAATGGCAACTTTCAATTACTGAGCCAACGCAGGCCTCGTCACAAAGCAGAAGAAGGTGCATTAGTCACGTATGGCCCATCTTGAGCACTTCAAAGACTCATCCCTGCTGAAAAAATCATGCTTAAACCAGCCTAAACCAACAAGTTTGTTGGTCTTATCTGGTGCAAGATGGTCTAAGCTGGTCTAAATATCTTAAAGGGATAGTTCACCCAAAAACTAAAATTTTGTCATTAATTACTCACCCTCACGTCATTCCATACCTGTAAGAACTTTGTTCATCTTTGGAACACAAATCAAGATATTTTTGATGGAATGCGAGAGCTTTCTGCTCCTGCATAGACTACAATGCAACTGACACGTTCAAGGCCCAGAAAGGTAGTAAGGACATCATTAAAATAGTCCATGTGGCATTAGTGGTTCAAACTTAATATTATGAAGCTACGATAATACTTTTTGTGCACAAAGAAAACAAAAATAACATCTTTATTAAACAATTTCTTTATTTCTGGGCCTTGAACATATCAGTTGCGTTGCTGTCTATGCAGGGTCAGAAAGCTCTTGGATTTCATCAAAAATATCTTAATTTGTGCTCCGAAGATGAACGAAGGTCTTACAGGTTTGGAACAACATGAGGGTGAGTAATTAATAACAGAATTTTCATTTTTGAACTATCCCTTTAAAAGTGCTCAAACCTCTTTAAAACAAGTTGGCAAACCAGCTGGAACCTTAGCTGGTTTAGGATGTTTATATCATCAAGGTTGTTTGTTCTGGGTTTTAGTTTTTCTTGATTTCTCATGTACAGGCACATGCATGCCATTCGATAAGCAACACCATCAGGACAACAGATCTTTTGCAAAAACAAGCCCCCAAGGGCAAACACCACTATGTGAGGACACATCTGTTGTGACGCACTTTCCATTTTTTATTTTGACATACAAAAAGCTGCCTTATCAAATAATTGCTAGCCGAACGACCTGCATTTCTTGTGCTACCTGAATACTGTGGGGTGTGGCGGCCCTGTCCGTGCTTGTATATCACAACCTGAGGGAAGAACAGAGACGATAATGCGTTTGCGTAGCCTAAACAGAGTTCTGCCGAATATAAACACTGAGGAAGGAAAAAAATACAGGAAGATATGCGTTTTTTTCTAAGGGTATTTTCAGGGTGTTAGAGCTGCTGAATCAGGGACTTTTATTTGTTACCATAACAGGCCTGACGGCTGATGGAAAAAGTTCAGAGGACTGTTGAACACACTGGCCTTCCTCCATTGTGGGCTGGTTGCCATTTAAAGTGGTGGTGATGTGTATGTGGGAAGACTGTAAAGGTATTTTGAAGATGAAAATATCCACCCCTGAGTGTATGAGTCATTTCACATGTGTGACAGACAGCTGGAATGAGCAGCTGTTCTTCCGAGAGCTCCGCTAACCCACTCGTGTGGCTATGCACACACACACAGCTCCGTTCCTGTACTGCCTCGGAAACTCGTACCTCTGCATCCTGCGTTCCTTATTACAACGTGTCTTTCATTGAAGTCAGAAACATAACATGAACGTAGCCTAAAGAACAAAAAATAATTATATTGTCAACAACAAATCTAAATAGCCACTGTATTCAAAATTATGAAAAATATTCATTACTGTGTTATGTAAAGTAAACTATGAAATTTGAGTGATTAACTTTACACTTACACAACAATTAGCTGTTCCGTACATCACATCTTTAAATATTTGAAATACAGCATGTAAAATTTAAACAAACTGCAAAATCATTCATTATAATTCACTACAGAATAGCTTTTCACTCACTGATCTCTATATTTAGAGAACAGATAAATGATATTGGCTATAGATCAAGGTATTTGCAATGCTTCAAATCAACATGCTCCTTCCAGTGTCACAACTCATCAATGTATCATCTAGACTCGCAAATATGACTGCGCTTGGTCACTCACACGCTCGAAACTCGTAATTACGAAATTTCCAACTCTTGAAAAGGCACATAAGTTATAAATCTCTGCCCACACAGAGGTTTGCTATTGGTGGGTCCTAACTGATATGGAACACTTTACATAGGTAGCAAGTAGCACAAATAGTGCACAGAAAACACTATTTAGTAGAGTTAGCATGTTACTAAGCTAACAGTGTGATACTCTAGCAATCATTTAAAATACATTTCACATGTAAATATTTAGTAAAATAGTTTAACTTTAATTAAATGCGATTATTTTTGTATGTATACATATATATATTTTATATATATATATATATATATATGTATACATTTTCCAGTTCGCACACATCTATATTTAGTCGCAAATGCGAGTGAAATGCTCGCACTGTCGAGCCCTGCATTAACAGGAAAGTGTGTTCAAGCGCCAGCAGAAGACAGTGTAAAATAATACTCTTTGAGAGAAGCAGTTTCTCAGCGGAGGTTAAAATCAGCTCGTAAGTGTATTTACTTGTCTCATTAGTGTTGTCGTTGCTAGGAAACGCTTGTTTTGTTTACTGTGTGGAGACGTGCTGAAGTCGCGTTTGGTCTCGTACTGCATCGCGTCCCTTGTCAGTGTCGAGCGCTTGCTTAGCAATTTGTTGCATTAACAGGAAAGTGTGTTCAAGGGCCAGCAGAAGACAGTGTAAAGTAATACTCTTTGAGAGAAGCAGTTTATCAGCGGAAGTTAAAATCAGCTCGTAAGTGTATTTACTTGTCTCATTAGTGTTTAGCAGTTGTCGTTGCTAGGAAACGCTTGTTTTGTTTACTGTGTGGAGACGTGCTGAAATCGCGTTTGGTCTCATACTGTATCGCGTCCCTTGTCAGTGTCGGGTGCTTGCTTGGCAATTTGTTGCGATTAACAGGAAAGTGTGTGCAGCTGAATTGGAGTAGTGTTTTGTTAAATGGATATAAAAAAGTTTAGTTTACCGCGGCAGCGGTCGTGTGAAGACCGAAGAGTTAAGACCATCGACTCTACCGTGCGACTCCACCGGGCAGGGACACCGGCAAAGGATATAAGTATCACTTTTTATTTTTCCTCTTTCCTACTACTTGTTTCACTTCTGTTTCAGTTTTTATAACCATTTCTTACTATGTGTAAGTAAGTTGTTGTTGTTGTTTTTAAAACGTGTGTTTGGCTCAGTGTTGATGTCTGTATTGGTTGTTTATTAAGTTTTAGTTTTATTTAATTTTAGTTATTTTAGTACTTCATACTACATGGGAATGAAATAATATATATATTGAATTTATTTTTATGTATGTATATGTGTGTGGCTCTACATACACGTTGTTTTTTTGGTGTTTGGCTTAGTGTTATGTTAGAAGCATTATTATACTCATACCTTTTGTTGTTTTAATATTTTAAATTGTTTTTCAGCTTTACTTTTTGTTTTCATTTAAATGTTTTAGTTTTGAAATGTTGTATGCATTTTTCATTTTTATTTAATTTCTTTATTTTCTTAAATGTGTGTGTTTATATAGTATTTACAGAGTTTTGACTTTTAGTTTGTTACTTTTTCTTATTTGTAAGTCGCTTTGGATAAAAGCGTCTGCTAAATGACTAAAAGTAAAGTAAAGTAAAAGTAAATATATATATATATATGGAATTGGCATTTTTTCACAGAGTTGGTCACAATGCATTCTGGGATTGTCTTTCTCAGCAAAGTATACATGCGACGCCGCCTTAAACTTGTAAGACGTCTTTCACACAGAACGTGTTTTTGTATTCCACTGCACTGCTTTTCAATTGTTTTTTTATGTAAACATGCTAGACACATGCCTTTTTTGCAGCATTTTGCACAAACCAGCGTTTTAAAAACGTAGCACTCAAATTGCACTCAATACTGTCTGCATCTCACATTTTTCATTGTAAAATCTGTGCAAATGGCCCCTATGACACCACCTTTTGTTCAAATTCTTGGCAAACATATGCATATCCTTTCCTTCTGCCCTCTCTTGGTTCTTGTACCACAGCTGTTTTTTGAATGCATCTCCCTGACTTTAAATAAGCTTGAGGTCAGTGGTCCAAGACTGCCAGTGTCTCAACTGAACAGAGGCTCTCATTGAGGCCTGGGCTCACAGCACCCTGTAAAATGACATTTGACCTTCTGCAATGCTAATAATCCAGAGACTCAGTCCCACAATGGATTGGCTATCTGGTTTATTACCATTTCACAGCACTTAAGAGAAATGCTTTGTCCAAACAGGGGGCAATTAAAAAGTGTAATTTATGTGGAAAAACACATTCAGCACGAAACCAGTAAAAATATCCTTATAAATACTTCTGGCAGGCGCATTTGTAAGTGTTCAACTCGGCAACACAAATACTCAGGTCTAGAGATTTTTTGGGGGGGTTTTTATATCACATTTCACAATGTGCTATGAGGCAACCATGCACACTTGTAAGAAATTATTGCTGTGCACATGGATGTGAGTAGTTTGTGAGAGTATGGTTAGACTGGTTAAGTATGATAACAAAAACTGGCCGTCTCTCAAGCTTTCAGCTTTCTAAGCCAGTGGTTATTGCTGCTAGTCAAAACTGTGCTTTTCCAAACTGCTGGATCCGACTCAAACTCGAAACCCTTCTGCTGTGCGTCAGCATTCAGACATGCCATGAACACACCTGTTATGACTGCTCCAAAATGCAGTGAAAATGAATGTAAGTGAATCAGCACTAAGGCAAAAAAAGAATAAACACACCCTCACATGCAAGCGAGCAGAGCTGCTGGAACGCCGACATGCCCACTTAGCCCCAGACGCTTCCAGGAAAACAGCACTTCCAGGCTTTGTTGCTACAACACTTAGATGGTCTAAAGCCTCTCCCTGAACAGGCCTCAAAACAATTATCACAAATACAGACATGCACGCACATACTGGTCTACAAGCTATATTTATTTTATATAACTCTTTGTCTGTACATTTGTATATATTATTTAATTATTGAATTAAATTAAATAAACTGATTTTTTAAACATTCAAAAAAAAATTCTGGGTGCACTAATAATAAAATAATAATTAAATAAAAGTGCATATGATATATACAGTTTAACATTTAAATGTTAAAAATGTTTAATTTGCTTATTTAAGACAAGCTTCTTGCATAATAACATACAGACATGCACACAAACAATCTGTCTGTGTTGCCGTTTTACTGCAGGGCTCAATATGATAAGGTCAGAGATAAGAGATTAGTGCAGGAGCCAATAATCATCAGCCATACATGGATACATCATAAAGAAGCAGCTTAGAGACAGGACAGCCTGATCCATTTGTCATTCAGGCTATATAATGTACACAAACACAATCACATATGCATGAGGCCTGCCGATCAGATATTTCCACCTTTGCATGGAATTTAGCACATTTTCTGCCACACAAACACACATACATATATGCAAACTAAAATTAACCTTCTCATTTATGTGTCCACTACATTGGATATATCTTTAAAAGCCATTTATATTCATTACATCCAAACTGCTATGGTCTATAATAACCTTTGACCCTTACCCATAATTATGACAGCATACAGGTGCTGGTCATATAATTAGAATATCATCAAAAAGTTGATT
>JAFVLL020011510.1:0-29402 GCA_021397915.2 Tor tambroides
CAGTGTTAAGTTTCCACAGTCTGTGATGATTTGGGGTGCAATGTCATCTGCTGGTGTTGGTCCATTGTGTTTTTTGAAAACCAATGTCACTGCACCTGTTTAACAAGGAATTTTGGAGCACTTCATGCTTCCTTCTGCTGACCAGCTTTTTAAATATGCTGATTTCATTTTTCTCACTTAATAAACTGCAACAATTTATGCATCCAGATCCAGAGTAAGTGGCTGGGTGGCAATGTTGTTATGAGACTGTAGACAAGTGTGGTCTGAATCAGATTTGTATTTATTAAAGAACAAATGAAACAATATTACAGAGCACAAACAAGAAGCATCTCTCAGGACCCTGAAACCTTTCTTCTAGTAGCCCAACCTGCACCTGACAGTGCTATGTATGTGTTTTCACAATGGCCTTGAATGGCCACAACCGTTGTTGGGTGCGGTAAGTTTGATTCTCTTTTTCTTCAAAGTGGTTCATGCTGTATGTGCCTTGAAACGTAATACTTGACAAACCTAACCTTCATTGCTTTAATGTCCATTAACCGTCAAAGCCTGTTTTATTCTGTACCCAAGGTGTTTTTTTTCCTCCATCAGCCCAGAGAACAGCACTAAAGTAGAGAAGACAAACACAGCCTGTCTTCATGTGAACCTAATACCGAGTTCACACTGCACGATTTTCAAAGACGTCGGATCGCAGTTGTTTTCACACTGTATGACTATCTGGGGTAGCATTCACTTGCTGCTGCATTCACATTGCACAATGTATCGCTGAAAGGTTACACACTGCATGACTTTACAATAGGAAGAATCGCCGACAACTCTGTCTGGTCTGCAAACTGTTTCATATAACTCCTCTCCAAACTTCCCGCTGCCCTGTATCTTGCTCTCTCATTGGCTGTAGGTCATCGGTGATGTATTTTTCAGTCAGAACTCATTTCACACAGCAGGATTTTAAATCGCAGACAGGTCCAGATATTTAGCATGGCAAATATTTCAGATTCTCTCAGATTACGTTTGATAATACACACTGTGTGATTGTTACTCTCGTGAACAAGCACCGATTTGCGTTCGATTTAGGGTATTTGTTGGCGATTTTGCAAAACCTTGTCAGCGAGTGAAAATCAGGGCTAAAATCGTGCAGTGTGAACTCGGCATAAGTGTCCTGAACTTGATTTAGGAACTTTCTGATCAAAAGTGGTGTGATGTCTGAAAATAGACTGAAGTCAATAAGATTTCTGACATGTAATTGTGCTTTTTCCTACCCTCAATCTTTTCTCTTTCAATTCCAATAAGATATCATATTATATGTAAAGTACATATGAATTGGTGTTGAGAAGTGACAGTTTTTGTTCACTGATCTGAAGTAAATAAATTCTTCAAAGTGGATTTTTAAGACTTTCAGTATAGTATCTTTTAAGGCATATCTATGTTTAGCAAAAGGTCTAATCTTAACTTACACAGCGACGCGTTGTCTGGTGTGGCAAGTTTAAGGTGGTAGTCCAAAATGGTAAAAACAGTATAAAGAGAGCGATTTATATGAACAATGTCTAAATGCAGTCTTCCAGCTTAAGAAGTCATTTTGTGCATTAACAACGATTTGGGAAAAATATAAATTAAATTTTGGGGTGGCACCCGAGGTGTCCAGTGCCACCCTGGACACCCCTCTGGCTCTGTCACTGGTTGTGATTCACTCTTCAAGGGGTAAAATTTGTGCCCGTGTTATGGTTTAACTGATGCCCACGTTAAAACTTCTATACCAGATGTGAGCGATTAGCCACAGATTGTTCAATTGCGAAAGCCTGCGCTATACGTTCATTACAATTAAACTTGCACAATGTATGATAATACTGTAAAGATAAATATTAGGGGATTGCATTACCTGTAATGGAAGAAGTATGTATAACAAAAACGGCGTGATAATGACGTGATTTTCTTTTTCTTTTTTCTTAAATGGTTTTTTTTTTTTTTTTTTATTCCTTATTTTAATGACTATTTCACTTTCTTTTATGTAAAGCACTTTGAATTACCACTGTGTATGAAATATGCTATATAAATAAACTTGCCTTGCCTATTACACTGATTAAATTTAAATGGTCTTCCTCCAGAGTGCAGGTGATTTCTGAAACTGCTGTATTTTGTAAACCTCTTGCAACACTGATGAACTCTACCGTTGCTTTCCAGAATGAGTTCGCAAATGACATTTCAGGTCTCTTAGATATGTGAAACTCTTTTCACACTTAGGACATGTGTAAGGCTTCTCTCCGGTGTGAATTCTCATGTGGATGTTAAGGTTTCCTTTATGTGTGAAACCTTTTCCACACTGTGGGCAGGTGAAAGGCCTCTCTCCGGTGTGAGTTCTAATGTGAATCTCAAGGATTGATTTGCTTATGCAAGTCTTTCCACAGTGATGGCACATGAAAGGCTTTTCTCTGCTGTGAGTTATTATGTGATTCTTAAGGTCATTCTCATTTGTGAAACTCCTTCTACACTCATGACATATAAAACCGTTCTCTCTTAAGTGAGTCCTCATGTGCTGATTAAGGTTTACTTTACATCTAAAACACTTTCCACACTGACCACATACAAATGGCTTCTCTCCAATGTGAATTCGCATGTGAGTCTTGAGACCTTCTTTTCGTGAGTAGCTCTTCCCACACTGTGTGCAGGTAAAGGGTTTCTCTCCAGTGTGAATTCTCATGTGGGCATTACGGTTCCCTTGATGTGCAAAACTCAGTCCACACAGCTGGCATTTGTAAGGCTTCTCTCCAGTGTGAACTCTTATGTGGACATTAAGGTTTTCTTTACGTGTAAAACTCAGTCCACACTGTTGGCAGGTGAAAGGCTTTTCTCCAGTGTGAATTCTCATGTGCACTTTAATGCTTTGTTTATGACTGAAACTCTTACCACACTGATGGCAAGTAAAAGAACTGTTAGATCTGGTTTTCTGAGCTCTATTTTGTGAGGAAGTTTTTTCATTCTGAGTGGATTTCTCTCCAGTCATGAAATCATGGTGTTTCTCATATTGATCTTTCTCTTCTGTTTCATTCAGTTCTTGACTCTCCACTTTCAGTGCCATCAGGTCTAAAGTGAAAAAAGACAAACATAAGTTTAATGGCACTAAGCAACTAACATCAAAACCAACCTGAAAGAACTGAAGGGATAATTCACTCAAGTTGTTTACTCACCCTCAAGTTGTTCCAAACCTGTATGAATGTCTTTTTTCTACTGAACACAAAATAAGATATTTGGAAGAATGCTGGTAACTTAACAGTTGACGGTAGCTATTGTATTTTTTTTCCTATACAGGCTTGGAACAAGTGGAGAATGAGTAAATGATCACAGTATTTTATAAGAGTTGCTTAATTATCTCAGAATCTCTTCACAATATTCAGTATAACTGTTCTTCTTTCTTTCTTTAGGACACCCAAAAAACCTTCAGTCCAACAAAGCTGGCAGTTATCAAACCCCTTATCACTTTGACCAGGAAAATTAGTTTCTTATAGACCAATCCCAAATGTGCCATTCATGTCTAAATAGTGCCCTCAACTATGTTGTTTTGCTGAGAAATGGTTCTTCAGTCAGTATTTTAGCCCCTTAAGAGCACAGAAACCTTCTGTATTACAGTGACATCTTTCTTCTAGTGTCATTAGCTCTTTTGACACCATAGACTGCAACATTCTCTTGGATAGCTTGAGAATTATGTTGGCATTAATGGACAAGCATTAGTATGGTTTAGGTCTCATCTATCCGACTGCCAACACTTTGTTTGCTTGAATGAGTATGTTTCATCAAACACAAGTATTGTGTGCCACAGGGCTCAGTATTAGGTCCTCTGCTTTTCTCCTTGTATACACTTCCCTTAAGGGGCATTTTCATTTGTTTTTACTGTTCTGATAATGATACTTTTACATTTCCGCACAGCCTGAAATAAACTGCACAACTCAAGTTAGCAGAGTAAAATATATTATATGAGAGGGCTAGTAATTTTCATCTATTAAATTCTTTCAAAGCAGAAGCATTAATTATTTTTACATTTGTATACTGGGCAAGTGTGACTGTTGTCTGTTTTTAGCTGTTGCAGTGCAGCACAGATGGACACAGACGTGCACCTCAGATCACATCAGAAACAATCTGATATTTTTGCTCACATCTGACAGATCAGAATTTGTTGCATGCATAAATTGGCTAAATTGGTTCCATAACTGTAAGTTGAAGATCATGTGATCTTACTAATTTGAATCAGGTTGAAAGAGTCTAGATAAGTATGTATACAAGCTATTGTTAAGAAGCCCTGAAGGTCAAGCACAGATCCCTCAATTTACCGTAGGCTACCATGGCAAATAAGGGGAAAGAAAGAGCAGCGATGTTCATGGCGACTGAGCTGCGTTTGCTTCTGGAGAACTACGAAGAATTTAAACATATAATAACCAAAAAAAGGGAATACCGCAGCTATTAATAAAGCAAGAGAAAAAGGCTGGCAGGAAATTGTTGATTGTCTCAATGCGTAAGTAGCAACAAATTTAAAATATACATTATTTATTGAAGTTACATTAAATATGTCACAATACATAGAAAAGTGTGTGTGTGTGTGTGTGTGTGTAAATAACAATAATTGCTATAACTTTTACACAGCAGCAACTTAAGTGAAGAAAGAATAGCATGGAAGCAGGTGAAAATAAAACAAAAAATATTGTTCAGAATGATAAGTATACTTTATGTAACTTTATGTAATTAAACAAAGGGAATTAACAAAGGGAAGTCGGTCCTTGAGGGAATAGAAGGGGGAATCTATACCACGTAGTATAAGGAGTGACTACATAAAAGGTGCTTTTTTTTTTATTCTTGCATTCCTAACCCAGGCTGCATTTCCCAAAAGCATCGTAAGCCTAAGTAGATCATAGCAGTAATGTTAGTAGATGGTTTCTTTGAGGTACTTGCACTTGAAGAGATGCTTTTGGGAAACCTGGCCCTAATTTTTTCCTAACATGTTTGGTTTCATAGTGATGCCACGGATCTGTGCATTAAGACTTGCAGTGTAAATGCAGTCTAAGCCTAGCGTAGACAATGCACATCCACACCGACATGTTCTACCACAGTGATAATTGAGACGCCATTCCTGTAGCTATGGCTACACACATAAATGTACTAATACAAATATAAATAAAATATAAAACTTACAAATAAAAACTTGCTTATGACAACATAAGTGAAGTCACTGCGCCACGATTTCATTAAGATTTACTTCAACACAACTGTCATTAGATAACGAATCAAGGCATGCAGGTTTGTTTGCTTTGAAGGGAATAGCACAGACCCAAAAATATAACAATATGGTGGTATTGCCTGGGGTAACTAACCCCAGGGTAAAAAGGAAAGAAACACCTAACAATGAAGGATCACAAGAAAAATAAATTAGAAGTTTTAATGTCAAGTGGAAATCTGAGAGTGAGTGTGTATGACTCTACAAATAACAATGTACTGTGAGGATTGCAGGAAATGCGCCTTGGAAAAGCACAAATCCAATAATTTTGTCAATGGAACTGACAACTTTAAGATGGAGGCTGTTAAAGACCATGAAAATAGTCACCTCCAGAGCTGAACAAAAAAACAAGCAAAAACAGCATTGCTGTCAACAGCTTGGTGTCAATGATGTCAACACTAATTGACCATATGATGCTTCTCCTCAGAAACATTCTTGCTGTGGTGAAGAAAAGAGACCCTTTTTTGATCACCCATGGATATGCAGTCGTAATTTGTTTTGTTGTGCTCCTTTAAGATGAATACTAGCTATTTAGATACATCACAATATAAGCAGCATAATACAGTTATGTCTAAAAACAACTAAATGGCTAAACTAAAATATACACTGCTGTTCGAAAGTTTGGGATCAGTAAGATTTTTAATGTTTTTTTTAAAGACGATTCTTCCGCTCATAAAGGATGCATTTATTTGAACAAAAATACAGAAAAAAAAACAGTAATATTATGAAATATTACTACAATTTAAAATTATGGTTTTCTATTTTAATATACTGTAAAATATAATTTATTCATGTGATGCAAAGATGAATATTTATCATCCATTACTCCAGTCTTCAATATTACATGATCCTTCAGAAATCGTTCAGATTTTTTTAACAATATGCTGATTTATTATCAGTGTTGGAAACTGTTGTGCTGCTTAATATTTTTTTGGAACCTGTGATACTTTTTTTCAGGATACTTTGATGAAAAAAGTTAAAAAGAATTGTTAAAAATCAGCATATTAGAATGATTTATGAAGGATCGTGTGACACTGAAGACTGGTGTAATGATGCTGAAAATTCAGCTTTGCTTCACAAGAAATAAATTATGTACTAAAGTATATTAAAATAGTTAACCATTATACTGGAAGAGGTACTTGAGCTTTACTGATGTGACATATATAAGAATGAAAAAAAAGAAAACCAACCTGTTTGTTCCTCTTCTTGTTTGACTCTGAATGTTTCTTCAATCTTCATGTCTTCACTCTCCTCTTTAATAAACGCCATCTTTATAATAGTGTGTCACGTGGATCTCAGTTGATTCATCAGGAGTTTTCTGTGTTTGGACACCTTGTTACGTTTAAGATGTGCGATAGTTAACAGAAAGAAAAATAAATCCAAACTAAATCTCTGGGTGCCTCTCAATCAGATCCCAATAGTCAGCACACTGGTAAGGGAGCCAGTCAGAATGATAGTTAATGGCCTAAGCCAAAAACACTGAAAACTAGTACTACAAATTCATAAAATAATGCTAATTAGACAATTCATATTTAGGCATTTATGTTTTAAATTCGGTATTCATTGATTGTAGATTATATTAATAGATTGCATTTTCGTGAAAACATTTGCAGTTTATAAATGTCTTTACACACGTTGTTACACATGCGTTTGTTGTTCTCGTTGCACTTACACAGCTTTGACCAGCAGGTCTCGGTAGCGTGCGGTGATTCGAGCGCTTCGAAACAGTGAATCATTTCACTAAACAAATGATTCAATTGACTCGTGGTTTCGAAAAGCTCCGTTTCTCCGTCATTACTTAGAAGTGACCGAATTCGAGTTTACATTACTGATTCGCGATTTGGGGAGAGCAATAAGACGCACCTTTTCTGTTATTGAAAGTATTTCAACGTTTTTCAACGTTACATTCAATAATATTTAAGCCATTTAACATCGCTTGTAAAAAGTAAAATTGTCTTAACGGGTTGCACTGATTTAAACACTTTAAAGTGTAAAAACTCAAACCTTTCTTCAGCCGAATCACAACAGATGCAGGAGCGCGGCGCAGACTTATGACGTCATAACGCCAGACGAAAATAAAAGTCCTGTTCACGCGCTACTATCTAAAATCAAAAAAATGCTTGTTTAACATATACAGTATGTTGTTTGTTTATATAATATGTAGTCAAATAAGCCAGTTAAATTTATTTCTGTTTCTAAATTGCTTAATTTTTTAAATCACTTTTTTTGTTTAAATAAAAATATCATAAATAAAGAATTGTTATTTCTTCATATTGTATTGTTGTGTTTTCCTGAAAGTATTGTTAAGATGTCATTCTTAAGTGGCAAACACATAACATGAATTGAACTCCCTTCAGTTTTACTGCAGGGCAACTTTGATGCAGATATGTGTACATTGGCAATGCAGGAACTTTACATGACACCTTTGTCATGCGCAGATCGCTAATGTACCAATAGGCTCTGTATCAGCTAGATGGATATTGTCTGCTGGGAGATCGTCTCCGGTTACTATCGTAACCTCGGTTCCCTGAGAGTGGGAACGAGACATCACTGAGACATTTCTCTGTTATGGGAACTCCTTCCCTTCCAACCTTTCTGAAGTCCAATTGGCTCACACCAGTCCAAATGACTGGCCAATTGTTGCAAAGTATGCAAATCACATGCAAATACTGACGAGCTCGAGAAGCAGTATAAAATGCAGTGCACGTGACAATTACGTCAGAATCTGATACTGAATGCCGCTTAGCTGGTTGAGCAGCAAACACGGCAACCTCTGTGATGTCTCGTTCCCGCTCCCAGGAAACTGATGTTACGATAGTAACTGGAGACGTTCCCTTTCGAGCTTTCACGAGACATCACGGAGACATTTCTCCGTTATGGAAATGATATTCAATCCCGCTGTGAGAGAGGCTACGAGCAGCCTGTACAGGTCACATACTCAGCGAAGATAGAACACACACACACACAATTCCCATAACCAATAGCGACGCTTGTTAGGCGGGCTCGTAGCTGATAGGTAGAGATAAGCCAATGAGCGCCTAAAACCCAGGTATACTAAATTTGCACATCTGGTCAGTAATAACGTGGGCTGTGCTGAGAACAGGGCAGAAGCAACAACAGTACTGGAAGGGGCTGCACAGAGATAAACTGTTTAAGCAGCATAACACAACATGATAATGGTAGCACGAAGTGAATCAGACATGAATAACAGGAAGCTGCACTGAGTACAGGGCAGACAACAACAACAATAGCATAGAGTGTTGCGCAGAGTAATTACTGTGCAAGGCAGCATAACGCCCATGAATAGAGGTAGCATAAACGTAAATCAGTCACTCACCAATAGCACTTGGGAGGCTAATGACTGAACGTCCAGCTTGTAAATCCTGGCGAAGGTACTCTGAGAAGACCAGCCGGCTGCAAAGCATATATCCTGAATAGACATACCTCTTGACCTCGCACAGGGGGAGGCGATAGCCTTTGTTGAGTGGGCCCTAATGTGCAAAGGGCATTCCAAACCTTGGCTCATATAAACCTGGCTGAAGACCTGAACGAGTTTTACTGCAGGTTTGAAAAGAAAAAGCCTGGTCTGACACCCCACACCCACTCTGACCGTCTCACAGCACAGCCATCAACACCCTCCCCCCTACTGTTTCTCAGCCTGTACTCAAGATCTGTGAAGATGATGTAAGCAAAGTCTTCAGGAGACAGAAGATAAGGAAAGCCAAAGGCCCAGACGGTGTCTCTCCAGCCTGCCTCAAAGCCTGTGCTGTCCAGCTATCATCCATCTTCACACTGATCTTCAACAGATCACTGTAGCCGTGTGAAGTCTGCTCCTGCTTCAAACGCTCCGCCATCATCCCTGCACCCAAGAAACCAAAAATCACAGGACTAAATGACTACAGACCTGTTGCTTTAACGTCTGTGGTGATGAAGTCGTGGCTTGTCACTTCTTTTGAAATTGTGGTCGAATCTGTCTGACCTCTGCATAACTTGAGGATGTGCTAATCGCCTTTCTGATATTACTGATCTTCTCAGAAAAGAAGGAAGCAAACTCATTGCATTTGCTGTCGGAGAGCATTTCACTGGGAATCTGACTTGGGGGGGTTTGTCAGTCTCTCAACAGTCGCAAATAGAGTGCGAGTGTTGTTTAAGTTACTGTTTATAAGATTTGAGAAGAAGTTCTGTCTAGCTGTGGCTAGTTACACATTGAAAGCATCCGATCAGATTTTCTGCATTGTCTTTTCATACTCTGAACTGCTGTTGATTTTCTCCAAGGTGATTTTTGCTTACCAGTCTTCTTGCTGACCTTTACCGGAGCAATATCATCAATAACATTCTTAACTTTTGAGTTAAATGAATCCAGGAGAAGATCAAAAGGGTCTGCAGAAATGTTTGGTGTTAAAGATATAACCTTCATAAACAGCACACCAGTGTTCTCGTTAATGCATCTCTTTCTGACAGAGACAGATCTTGATTCATTGGTAACAGAGATCAATATATCAAAGAAAATACAGAAGTGATCAGATAGTGCTACATCCTTAATAACAATGGATGACATGTTTAGACCTCTACTGATGAGTAAATTTAGAGTGTGTCCTCGATTGTTTGTGGGTCCGTGCACATGCTGAATCAGGTCAAAAGTGTTTAAAACAGTTATAATTTCTTTTGCAGTTTTGATTTCTGCATTATCTACAAGAATATTAAAATCCCCTGCAATAGTAAAACAGTCAACCTCTGAAGAAATCATTGATAACAGTTCTGTGAATTCTTCAACAAAGGCTGGAGAGTATTTTGGTGGCCTGTAAATAATGATAAACAGAATGCGTGGACCACCTTTCAGCACAATACCTAGGTATTCAAAAGACAAATACTGACCAAATGATGCTTGCTTACATTGATAAACATCTTTAAATAGAGCAGCTACACCTCCGCCTCTCCTAACAGCTCTGCAGACACTTATAAAATTAAAGTTAGGAAGGTCTGTTTCATTGAGGACTGTTGCACTGCAGCTGTGTTCTAGCCATGTTTCATTTAGAAATATAAAATCCAGGTTGTTTGTGGTTATTAAATCATTGATCAGAAATTATTTATTTTTTAGTGAGCGAATGTTTAAAAATGCTAACTTGATGGAATTACATTTTGTCTCTACAGCAATCTTAGATTGATGCATTACAGGCCGCAGATTAGATGGGTCAGCCGTACGGCTTGAGAAGGCCTTAGACTTTCTATCACGTGATAAAACAGAAATAGGGAAAGCTACAAGCACACTGGGTTCCCGCTTGTTCTGTAAACATTTGTGAATGTTGCTGCTAATATAGCGGGGACCCGACACATATCACTGAGAGCTGTTATCAGTTGTTTTTGGTTCACCTACAGCCGATGGAGGAGGGTTTGGGCCCTGGCGTTGTGGCAGCGGCCGGAGAGCTCTCACAGGAGGAGGAGGGAGAGCTGGGCCCACAGGCTTTGGTGGTTGTGGGACCCGCTGTTTTTTAGTTGATATCTGGGGGCTTGCAGCGAAAGAGTGGGAGAGTTTTGTCCCAGCATACACCAGTTCCTCCATTTTCTGTGAGAAGCTTAGAAGTGGAGATGCTGGAGAGAGGGATAATGTGTCTGGTGAGATGGGCTCTGGCTCTGGTGTTTCCGGTGGCTGTGATATGTTGTCCTGGCTTCCCTGGCTGTTTTCCAGAAAGTCGTCCTTGGGTGCTGAGTCTTGGAGCTGTTGTCGTACGTCACAATCTGTTTGTGATGAGCTCTGTGGGCAGGGCTCAGCCGGGATAGTTTCCATGAGGAAAGCTTGTTTTGGCTGCGTGGTGTTATCAGTGTCCTTGTGGGATGTGTCAACCACATGATGACTCGAAAGCTGATATGAAGTCCTGTGGTCACTCATACTCTGTCCAGGTGTGTGTGTGAGTGGATTGGTGCACACTACTGAAGGATGATGGAGAGAGAAATAGATATTGTCCTTTAGCACTCTTGCACCAAGTTTGTTTGGGTGAAGGCCATCCAGTTTAAACAGTTGTCTATGGCCCCAGAAAATATTGAAGTTGTCGATGAAGTTGACTCGTTTTATACTGCAGGTTCTCTGTAGCCATGTATTCAGCCCAAGCAGCTATGAAAACATATTAGTTCCCCTTGCTGGGAGTGGTCCACTGATGAACGACTTTTCAAAGAGTTCACTGAAATCCTTCTTAAGGAGTTCTGACTGCTCTTTCCGAATATCATTCTTCCCCACATGGATGATTACTCGATTTGCAGTCTTGTGCTTCATCAGAATGCTCCAAAGTTCCTTGTTCACATCAGAGATGGTTGCTTGAGGAAAGCAGCATGTAGTTGTAGTCCTGCTACTGATGTTTCTGATAATAGAGTCACTCACTATCAGAGTCCTGAGCTCGGCTGCGCTCTGAACTGAATGCCGCTGTCTGCTCGACCTTGAGTGCCTGTTAGTAGCTGCTGATACGATCCATGTTTAGTCACATTTGGGGATTCCTCACCCACATTCATCAATGCTTCAGATCGGTTCTCAAGATGTATAGGGGGTGGTAGAATACCAGTGTTTGCAAGTCTTGTCACAACCATATCTGGGGTAGAGGATGCTACCACAGCAATATGAGATACTCGTGACAATCTGATGTCTCGAGGGCCTTTGGGTCTCGCTCCCTGTTTGTGCCATCGATTAATCTGTCGATCAGTTTCGGCTTGTTCCTCTACACTTGGTATAAACGGTTGAGATTCACAGGACTCACCGGCTGTATGCTGAGGGGGTCAGTGATGACCGTCTGCTGTGTGTTCCGCCTGCTTTGGAAGTCCAGCAAGTAACTTTGTTTCAAGAACTGCAATCCTTTGTAGAAGTCTGTGGCAGTTCATGCAGCAAGTAGATTCCACAAGAGGCATTTTCTCTCTCGTCTCTTTGAACGTAGACAGCTGTGTTTTCCCTTCTCTGGAATGTGAGGCAAAGATTAATCTTTTTCGTAGCATTATTCCAGTCCCAAAAAGTTTTTAGTTTTAGTGTTTCTGCCAAAAATGTGTTGTTTGAGCACTGTGCTGATCTGCTGAAGTTAAAATCTTAGAGAGATCCGAGAAAAGTACAAAAAGTACAAAAATACGGAGCAAAGCGCAGAGCAATAAGCAAGAGCGTCCGAACAGTAGCGAAGCCGGAAGTGAGTATCTGAGATCTGAGATCATGTGATTTATACAGTCATATTAAACACAGGTCCAAAAATACTAATATGAGGTGTAATAAGATAACTGTTGTGGTTTTTACTGACATAATCATAAACACAAATGAATCACACTACAAGAAAAGGGATTGCTTAGTGCAATTTGTCAGCAAATATTGAATTAGTGATTGTAAGTCAGCAATGAAAATAAGTACAAATGCATCATGCAATGCACCAAAAAAATAAAATAAAATAAATAAATCACCACCTTTCTTTACTTTCAGAAAGAATATATTCCTGAAAATTAGCATTAGGTGGGTTTCATTGTGTTTTATGTTAATCATAAAATAAATGCTGTTCTTTTTAACTTTCTATTCATCAAAAAATCCATCAATGTCTCCATAAAAAAATAGTAAGCGGTTTTCAACTGATAATAAAAATAAACATTTCTTGAGCACAAAATCAGTACTAGAACGACTTCTGAAGGATCATGTGACACTGAAGACTGGAGGAATGGCTGCATTTAAAAAATAAAATCAGCCCTTTCCTCACTTTCAGGAAGGATTTATTACTTAGTTCCAGGAAATCAGCATTATGTGGGATTTGATTATGTAGGATGTTAGTTACTCATGGAAGTATGTGTGCGAGCGGCCCATCACTGACTCAGCAGCAGAGTGCGGTGGGCGTTTCCTCTCCTTTGCTGGACTGGTGGGTTAGTGTGACCCTGGAAGGGGTGTGGACCGCTCTCCCAAATGGACATGCTCTGAGTACATGAGAAAACTATTTGGTGTGTAAATGTGAGTAATGCTGGACACATTTTTTGGGACTGAGCTTTGTAATACCTTTATCATAACTAATGGAAAGCACCAAAATGTCTGCATATGAATCATTGTAAAGTAGAATCACATCTGGGAGCCATACAATCTAAACGGAGTTAAAATGCCACACTTGCAGCACTTTTTAAGCGACTTTTAAGGTCTCTGATTGGCCACTTCAATAAAGCCGACATCTCGGTTTCAATGCTGCCTGAAGACTTTGTAATCCATTTAGTATTGATTTCCATGTACAATTCAACTTATTATATACACTGAACAAAATTGTAAACGCAACACTTTTGTTTTTGCCCCCATTTTTCATGAGCTGAACTCAAAGATCTAAGACTTTTTCTATGTACACAAAAGGCCTATTTCTCTCAAATATTGTTCACAAATCTGTCTAAATCTGTGTTAGTGAGCACTTCTCCACTGCCGAGATAATCCATCCACCTCACAGGTGTGGCATATCAGGATTTTGATTAGACAGCATGATTATTGCACAGGTGTGCCTTAGGCTTGCCACAATAAAGGGCCACCCTAAAATGTGCAGTTTTACTATATTGGGGGGGTCCGGGGGGGTCCGAAAACCAGTCAGTATCTGGTGTGACCACCATTTGCCTCACGCAGTGCAACATATCTCCTTCGCATAGAGATGATCAGGTTGTTGATTGTAGCCTGTGGAATGTTGGTCCACTCCTCTTCAATGGCTGTGCGAAGTTGTTGGATATTGGCAGGAACTGGAACACACTGTCATATACACCGATCCAGAGCATCCCAAACATGCTCAGTGGGTGACATGTCCGGTGAGTATGCTGGCCATCCAAGTGCACACACACAACAGTGAGTAGTGAACAAATGCGCACGCGCACACACACACCGTGAACACACACCCGGAGCAGTGGGCAGCCATTGCTCCAGCACCCGGGGAGCAATTAGGGGTTCGGTGCCATGCTCAAGGGCACCTTAGTCGTGGTATTGAGGGTGGAGAGAGCGCTGTACATTCACTCCTCCCACCGACAATTCCTGCCAGCCCAAGACTCAAACTCACAACCTTTCGATTACAAGTCCAACTCTCTAACCATTAGGCCACGACTTCCCCATATTGCCAAGAACTGGAACACGCTGTCGTATACGCCGATCCAGAGCATCACAAACATGCTCAATGGGTGACATGTCTGGTGAGTATGCTGGCCATGCAAGAACTGGGATGTTTTCAGCTTCCAGGAATTGTGTACAGATCCTTGCAACATGGGGCCGTGCATTATCATGCTGCAACATGAGGTGATGGTCGTGGATGAAAGGCACAACAATGGGCCTCAGGATCTCGTCACGGTATCTCTGTGCATTCAAAATGCCATCAATAAAATGCACCTGTGTTCGCTGTCCATAACATACGCCTGCCCATACCATAACCCCACCGCCACCATGGGCCACTCGATCCACAACATTGACATCAGCAAACCGCTCACCCATACGATGCCATACACGCTGTCTGCCATCTGCCCTATACAGTGAAAACCGGGATTCATCCGTGAAGAGAACACCTCTCTCCAAAGTGCCAGACGCCATCAAACGTGAACATTTGCCCATTCAAGTCGGTTACGACGACGAACTGCAGTCAGGTCGAGACCCCGATGAAGACGACGAGCATGCAGATGAGCTTCCCTGAGACTGTTTCTGACAGTTTGTGCAGAAATTCTTTGGTTATGCAAACCGATTGTTGCAGTAGCTGTCTGGGTGGCTGGTCTCAGATGATCTTGGAGGTGAAGATGCTGGATGTGGAGGTCCTGGGATGGTGTGGTTACACGTGGTCTGCGGTTGTGAGGTGGTTGGATGCACTGCCAAATTCTCTGAAATGCCTTTGGAGATGGCTTATGGTAGAGAAATGAACATTTAATTCATGGGCAACAGCTCTGGTGGACATTCCTGCAATCAGCATGCCAATTGCACGCTCCCTCAAAACTTGCGACATCTGTGGCATTGTGCTGTGTGATAAAACTGCACATTTTAGAGTGGCCTTTTATTGTGGCCAGCCTAAGGCACACCTGAGCAATAATCATGCTGTCTAATCAGCATCTTGATATGCCACACCTGTGAGGTGGATGGATTATCTCGGCAAAGGAGAAGTGCTCACTAACACAGATTTAGACAGATTTGTGAACAACATTTGAGAGAAATAGGCTTTTTGTGTACATAGAAAAAGTCTTAGATCTTTGAGTTCAGCTCATGAAAAATGGGGGCAAAAACAAAAGTGTTGCGTTTAAAATTTTGTTCAGTGTGGAAAAACATTTAAAAAAGCACTATAAACTTTTAACAACTTATAAACATTTAGAAAGTAAGAAAAATTGTTTTCCATATGGTTTTATTCATTAAATTTTGAAAAAATTCATCTGCCACAGTAATAATGAAAAGATTTAGGGAGGGGCAATGAAAGAATTTTACACTTTTACAGAATTATTTAATACAAAATGTATATCATTTTAAAGAAATGCTGTTCTTTTGCACTTTATATTTATCAATGAATTCTGAATAAATAAATTAATAAATGTTTCCACAAATATTTTTAACATTGATAAGAAATGTTTCTTTATTTGACCCTGAAGACTGGAGAAACTGCTGACAATTCAGCTTTGTCATTATACACATGACTAAATCACATTTTAAAAAAATAAATATTTTAATATAGAAAACAGTTATTTTAAATTATGATATTTCCAAATATAACTGATTTTTCTGTATGGTCAAATAAATGTAGGCTTGGTAAACATAAGAAACTTGGCATATATACCCACCCACCTATAGATACATACCCATATATGTATATATGTATATATATATATATATATATATATATATACCCACCCACCTCTATTCAGATATTTTACATTTACTTTAATTTAGACTTTTTATAAATAGCATCCATCATTATTTTTGCTTAGTGTAAACAAGACGCTGCTTGTTGTTATTTATACTTGGTTATTTATAACAGAATCTAAGGCTTAGCTAGATAATAGTAGTATAATAGATGCTGCCTAAAGGATTTAGGTCTTGTGCAATCTGAGTCATGAAGCAAAACCAGTTGAGAAGCACTGGCCTAAAGTATATGAGGTCAGATTCTCAGTTCTGTGTGGAAAATATTGGCATATTGTTTCTCCAAACCCATGTGACTGAGCAAAACTACTATAATATAGCCAATAGTGAAACAGCAGAGGTGAGTGCTGCCAAACTGTGGTAAGTGGCTGACTTCAGCAGCAGCAGGCACAATGAATCACGGTCTGGTGCTACAGCTCGCTCATCCATCCGCGACGCCGGCCTGGACGGCTGCCCAGATCACACAGACTGCCAGTTCATGTCAAATTACAGTACAAATGAGTCTGAGAAGAAAACTCGCTTTTACCTCAATACACAAATACGGGCAAAAAGTTACTTCTAGATGCAGACACATACATCTACATAGTTATACACCCACCAAAGAGTGAACAGAAGCAGGATCAGTTAAGATATATGTTTCAGAAGGTCACATGTTTAACATTTCAGATGAATTTACGAGCATGGTCTCAAATTAGCCCCCTTAGACACACCACATATTGACCAGTGCATCTGTCAATCAAACCTGTTAATTAGCTGGGATCCAGAATTGTGGCTGTGGCTTGGAATGGATCTTGAAATATTATACACTCCGTGTAGATCAGTTTTCAAACTAGTCATTGACTGAACATGTATAAAATATATTGATCAGGCACGTTTAAAATTTAAAACAGAGAAATATTCTCAATCAGATGTAAGCAAATTTGTGATACAGAGTAAATTGACTTGTGTATAATGTATGTATGTATGTATTGGCAATATGAATGCAAAATATATTGTTTTCTGTTGATTTTATTTCAGTTCGTCGTGAACGTTTTAAAGTCTGAATGCATGGATGTTAATGCAATGAAAAAAAAGGCAATTGCAACTTTTTATCTTACAATTCTGACTTTTTCCTTGCAATTCTGAGTTTATATCTCGCACTTCTGACTGTTTTCTGGCAATTCAGACTTTTTTCTCATATAAAGCCAGAATTGCAAGATACAAACCTGCAACTGTGAGAGAAAGAGTCAGAATTATGGGATAAAAAGTCTTTTTATATCTTTTTAATTCTGTAGAAACAGAAAATAGATATATAAACTAAGAATTCTGAGGGGAAAAAACTCAATTGAGAGATATAAATTATGTAAAATGTGAAACTGTGAGATAAAAATTTGCTACCGTTGCTAAATTTATACATAAACTATGGGAAATGCAATATTTTTATTTATTTATTTATTTTTTATTTTGGCAATTCTAAGAAAAGAACTGCAAAAGAAGAATTGCAAGGAAAAAAAGTCCATATATATATATATATATATATATATTTGGCAGAAATGGGATACAGAAAAAATGTAAAACTATTTTCAGGAATTTAAGGAAATTTGTGACACTGAATAAACTGGCTTTTTATAAAACATAACAAAAAATAATAGTAATAAATGTAATAGTAATAAAAAAGAATATAATTTGTACTGCAAATACGATTTCAAAATACAAACATTTATTGGTCTCAGATATTTGGACCTCACTACATGATGAACTGTTGTCAGTTCATTTTATTTCAGTTCATCTTAAATGCTTCAAAACCTAAATGCTACAGGGGAAAATGCAGCCTATAAATGTGTAGAGTTGTGCAGCACACATCCATCACCCCAGGCCAGAAAGTTTCCGTCAACTATATGAATAAGATTCCAGGCAAAATAAGATTCTCTCAGCCTGAAAACAGACATCAATTGTCTGGAAAGATTCAGTTCTGTGTGAAACATGCTCCACTTTGGCCAGCCCTCCCTTCACATTTATGGTCTTATGGTCTTCTTCACTCAGTTATGGTCAAAATCAAATCCAAAAAAACAAAAGGATTGGAATGTCCATATCTGTGGTCCATTAAGGGGACAAAAAATTCGAGCCTGCCTCTATTTGCGGGGTGATATTTTTCCAGTCTCTTCACCCTTTCATCCATCCATCCACCCCCTCAGTCTGTGCGTCTGAAATGCCATGTGTCTCTGCTCACAAGCTGCTAACAAGACGCTCCTTTTCCTGTTGTATCTGCACCATGTTGTCCGGTGGAGAACAGAGCTTCTCTTTCAGCCAGAACAGAGGGCAGAAATTTGGGAGAGAGGGCTGGTTCATGAAAACAGTGAATTGTCTTCACCATCCCATCCTGATACCGTTTTCTTTGAGGTGAATGTACAGTGAAGGATGAGTGTTTATGAGGACAGTAAATGGCAGTTAGAGACACAGGAGGCAATTGTAACAAACCAGATTTCTCTCATTAACAGTCGGAATGGAGGAGATTTACCATATGCCCAGTTGATACTTTCCAGGAAATAGAAAACAACAACAAAAACAACAACAACAACAACAATAATAATAATAATAATAATAATTAAATGAATAAATAAATAAATAAAAACACATAAATAAATAAATAAATCTGTATGTTATAAATATACAAATAAATGTAAATTTTTCCAGTAAAACTATTTAAACATCCATTATAAGGAAAGGACAGAGGGCCGTGACGTGTGGCCAAGTATGGTGACCCATACTCGGAATTTGTGCTCTACATTTAACCCATCCAAGTGCACACACACAGCAGTAAGAAGTGAACACACACAAACACACTCCCGGAGCAGTGGGCAGCCAATGCTGCGGCACCCGGGGAGCAGTTGGGGGTTTGGTGCCTTGCTCAAGGGTCTCACCTCAGTCGTGGTATTGAGAGTGGAGAGAGCGCTGAACATTCACTCCCCCCCACCTACAATCCCTGCCAGATCTGAGACTCAAACCCATGACCTTTGGGTTACAAGTCTGACTCACTATCCATTAGGCCACGACTGCCCAAGACAAAAAAAAAAAAAAAAAACAAGACAAAAAAAACAAGACTTGCTTGTCTTAAGACAAAAAAAAAAAAAGAAAAAGAGAGAGAAATTTTTGTTTGCTTGATTAGCCAGTTTTGAACAAAAGGTGAATTTATATTGTTTCATGGATATTTAGGGGTTTTTAACTCTAAAAATTAGTAAAGGCCAAAAAAAAAAAGATTAAAATGTTTTATTTTTATTATAAATTATTATAAATTTCTCTCCAGGTGAAATTATTAGATTTCATTCATTACAGTGTGTATGCACAAAAACAAAATAAACACATACATATACATATAGTGAACTGGAGGAAAAACCTGGAGATAATTTAAAAAGAAATATCAATAAATAATAATTATTAACAGTTAAGTAATAATTAAATGAATATAAACTAATATAAATTAATTAAAAAATACAGAATAATTTTATAAAGTAAAACAAATAAACAATAATAGTAAATTAATAAAAAGTAGAAGTTTTAATAAACAATGAAAAATTTAATTTGTATATTTATATACATTTCTAATATAATATAATATAATATAATATAATATAATATAATATAATATAATATAATATAATATTCACCTGGTGGTAATTTTGTAAAAGTAATAAATATAATAAAATAATATCAATGTATAAATATTTATTGATGCCCAGTATTATTTCCCATTTTTGGAAGGTTAAAGCTTTGTAGTAGTCGTAATTCTAAGAAAAGAAAACTTAGAACTGCAGTTAAAAAAGTCCAAATTGTGAGATAAAATTTGCTGTCTTTAGAAGATAGAGAGATTGGTTGAAAACAACCCAGCATGTGTTCTGTCCAATATTTACCGAGCACTGGGTTGTATTTAACCCAGCATTTTGATTGATTGATTGATTGATTGATTGAATTAAAAAAATAATACTAAAATAAAATAAAATAAATAAGGAGCCCAACCAAACAGGGACTGAATGGCATAGTGTACATTAGCTGTTTGATCTTGTGAAGTTGTGAGATAATTCTGGGGTCCATCTTTACCCACATGACTTTAGTTCATAGTGTGCAGACAGACAGAATTCCAACAGCTGAGAATGCAGAGCTACAGTATGTGGACACAAACCTGAGGCTGTGTTGTACACCGTTCCTATGTTAGGAAACATGTAACCCTACTGCCAACCTGATGTCAGAGTAACAACTTACTACACAACAAAATTCAACCGCTTTGACATGCAGTTCACTTGAATAAATTATTAATCAACCAACATGGTGTTTCTGCTCAATGACGGTCCTAGACAAGCACTAACCAGCATAAACCAACCTGGAGTCACATCTGGAAAATGAAATACTGAGATAATGTCATCCAGACTGAACTGTGCTAAAATCCCTCTGTTATTCTTTCCCTCGCTTTTCTTTCTCTCCCTGTGTGGTTCTTCTTCTTGTTGGGCACTTGGAGTGAAACACTAACTGCTGCGGTGAACCTTCAGTTGTTGGATCTGTTCATGTTCCATTCATGATCCACGTGCCCATCACGAGTCAGGCCGGGCCTCCCACAGAGGAGCTCCCTCAGAGATTCCTCCCTTAACCTCTGCCCCGTGGCTGCCTGGGATAGCAGGGGCATAATCAGGGCCATATTTTAATGACCTGCTGAAATTCAGAGGAGTTCCCTCCCTTAGAAACAGCTGCAGGCTTCAGTCCATCTATGGAGACGAGTGCTCAGGAGGAACGTTCTCTCCGGGGTCAGCTGTGTTGTGCCCCTGTAAGGCACACTGTATACTGTATTGCCAAGCTTCCTGCAGTCCATTCCATATTTCTGCTGCTGCTCTCCATGAAACTCTATCACCTACCCTGATCATCCAAGCCACATTACACACCCTGTCATCTCCAATAATGCTCTCACAAGCACAGTAACCACACACCAAACACTTACTTTAATACAGCCTTAAAGTCAATATAAAGATCAAATGTATTCTAATGTCTTTCTTAAAGGAACACTTCACCCAGAAAAGTCAATTCATTCATTCATTCATTCATCCATTATATTATTTATTATTTATTATATATACATATAATATTATATATATATATGAATAAATGAATGAATATTCATATATGTGTGTATATACACACATAGCATTTAATTTAATTATTTAATTTGCACAAAATATTTCATAAAATAATAAAACATTTAATACAAATATTTGTATTTAATTTTAACAGTTAATTAATTTTTATAATACATACATTTAAAAAACTGCTTTTGTTACTAATTTGACTATGTATAATACATATGTTTATATTACAGAAATATAATATTTAAAATATAAAGCAATTATAATTTAATTTAATATTAAAAAATAGATGTTAAAAATTTAATCTATAAATAATTAAAAATGTTTTGTATTAAAAAATTGTCAGTTCACCATTTCATATATTATTCTAACATTATTTCAAAGACAAACATCATAATCAGTAACCCAACTCATAATCTCAAACTCTAACTTTATTGAACTCAGAAGTCAGAACTTTGTGATATGATCAAGGCTGTGTGGGGAAAAAAAATAATATCATCATCATAGCCTAATATAAATCCCAGTGGATTCAGCCCTACCCTATGGATTATTTCCATCTGAATATTTGGTTCTAAAAACACTCAAAACACTTTACAAAAGTAAAACAGATTTCAGTTGTTATTATTAAAAAAAAAAATCAATAAATTCCATTAAGAGTCAACAATAAAACTTAAAAATGTAGACTGTATAGCTAAAGGGAAATCTTTTGCTCTTTCATGTGGTTGCCATGCCCAGATGAACTCACTGCAGAATATATCAGTGTGGTGTGAGTTCTCCGAAACCTCAGATGAACTCTGTCGTCACGCGTTACTCAGACATACAGAGAGGCGTGATAAAGCTGATTAAAAGCTGAGGAGCACAGTATCGGAAATGGCCTGTTTATACCTCTAGTTGAGAGAAGGAATTCCACCCACATAACAGGAATAAAAGCGAAACAATCCTCAACCGAAAACAATCTCTCTCTTGCTTTCTCTATGTTTGAGTGGTCACAGTTCAACGGACAGCACCAGTCCCATCTAAACTCTCTGTCCACTAAGCTTCAACCAACAATTTGGCAAAATAAAAAAATTGACAGGGCAGCCATATTGTTCTGCCCACTCATCCTCCTACCGCAAACATTGATATCATACCATCATCCTACATCGATCTCGGTGAAACTCTGTCTATGTGTGCATATCCACTGTCTTGAAATTAGATGCGGGACACCAAAAATGACAATTCTGTTCTGGCTTGTCCAGCTTTGTCCAAATTAATGAGCAGCCATCTACTCTAAAATATCAAGAAAAGAGAGAGAGAGGGAATAAGGACAAGAAAGAGGCCTTGAAAGAAAATCAAATAAAGAGACAAGTTGAATGATGTGCATCAAACTCGAGCAGTCACGCACCAGCAGGGGATATAGCCAGCCTGTCATCATTCTTCTGTCACGCCAGTGCATTGCTTTGTTTGTCAGTGATCCAGGATCTTGGTGGAGACGTTCTTATTGTCCCAGACTCAAGGAGATGGAGCAGATTGAGTTTGACAGGGCAGAGCTTGTCCTCTGGTTCTTTGAGACAGGAGGAAACAGGAACCTCACAGAGAAACAGAGAAAGCAGTCAAGCATAAAAGGTTTGAAATATTAAAACATTACAGTAAAACTGCATTTTATCTTTTTATGATAACATTTTATGATCAGCCTCAGGTCATCCAAGGTGCAGATGAGTTTGTTTCTTCATTCGAACAGGTTTAGAGAAATTTACCATTACATTACTTGCTCACCAATGGAACCTCTGTAGTGAATAGGTGCCGTCAGAATGAGTTCAAAAAAACATCACAGTAATCCACAAGCAATCTACACAACTCCAGTCCATTAATTAAACATCTTGCGAAGTGAAAAGCTGCATGTTTGTGTTAAACAAATTTATCATTAAAGGCATAGTTCACCCAAAAATTAAAATTCTGTCATTAAGTACTCCCCTTCATGTTGTTCCAAACCTGTAAGACCTTCGTTCATCTTCAGAACACAAATTAAGATATTTCTGATGCATTCCGAGAGCTCTCTGACCCTCCCATAGACAGCAAGGATCCTTACACGATCAAGGCTCAGAAACGTAGTGATATATACTAGTAATGATATATACAACTCTTACTATTTTTTAACCCTAGCACTGTTAACTAGCATGTATGAACAAAATATTTCACATATAAAGCAGTCTAAAAAAAATACAAAGACCTTTGTGTTTAATTTGCATCAAACAGATTTTAAACAAACATTGCACTGGATGAGATATTTTCAGTATATATTACCTTTTAATATATAAATTCCTGATTTGCAGAGCAGTTATGCACACTCAGCTCTCTGTTTCTTCAGCATAAACAAACACACTATATTAGAGAGCGAAAGAGAGAGAAACGTCACACCATCGCTTTCAGCTTACAAGCCTCTTAGCTGCTTTAAATAGATAAATAGTTTCATAATATAATTCCATTTCATACACATAATCTGATTCCTGCAAACCATTGTCCATTGATTTCAGCTGCCATTACATAATGTGGCAATACCAGCTTCAGTATTGCCACATGCACCTTTTCCAAATCTCCTGCTATTTCAAGTGCCAGTAAAATAAAAAGAAATAATTCATTTATCTCAAACTGCTTCACGTGCCAAGGAGCATGTGGATGTGGGCTGACCTCCCTAAAGGTCATGGATGTTGAAGCCAATTCTCACACGTCTAACTGGCTGTCCCACTGGTCTCGGTACAGTATTATTGTGGTCTCTGCACACACGCACACAAAAAAAGGAAAAAAAAAATGCTAATGAATTTTACTAATACATTCCATACTTCATCCACTTAAAAAACAACAATGAAGTAAATAACGTGCATCATAATATTATTTAAATAAATGAATCATAATGTGAGGCACAGCCAGTGAACTTTTCCATTATAGACTATACACTGTAAAAAAAAAAAGTTGGGCAAACTTAAAAGTTTAAGGCAGACAGCATCAGCAGATTTTTGAGTTTTCTCAACTTCTTGTTTTAAGTTCATACAACAAAAAGTTGAGAAATTTCCTAAAAAATAAGTTGAGAAAACTCAAAAATCTGCTGAAGCTGGTTGCCTTAAACTTTTAAGTTGGCTCAACTTTTTTACAGTGTACTATGAAACCAGTAGTTTATTGTCTTTATTATTATTATTCATTATAGTACTCATGTTACATACTTATGCACATGAAAGCAAGGCATGCTAAATGTGCCTTTGTCGATTACCATAAAAATTGTTTTGATTCACCCTTCGGTTCTTAAAAATTAACCGTAACAAAATCACATTAGTGTAAAGAACTTATAATAGAAGTCTAAGTGATAGAAATCTTCTCCAGTCAGTTAAAATTGAAGTAATGAAGTCATTTTTGCAACTTTTTTAGACATGATTTAACTTTAAACCTCCAGTAATATTCAGTTTTGTATGGAAGAATGAAAAAAAAAAAAAAAATGAAATGCTTTGTTAAAACAATTCCTGCTTTTGAATGCATTGACTCATATATTGACTGATTAATGTAAGTACATTATTTTTAATGCAACCTTTATTTATATAAACTGATGGATGAATCAAAATTATTGACTGCAGTAATCAACAACATGTCTTAACAACATTCTTTTAGCAGTGTACTTCTGCACAAAATACTGATCCCATTTTGCTCCTGATAGTTTCTCCAGTGAACAACTCTCGCATGCTCATATGCTGTTGTGATGTTCTGCTACGACCATTTCACAAGAGGAAATGTCAAGCAATAAATGTACTTGCTGGAAAAAGATTCCGCCTCTTATTTAACCGGACTAGAATTTAGCAGATGGAAACTTGAGTGGAGACCGCTGGGTTTATGGACCATTCTGCGCTACTGCTGATGGGACTCTTGGATCTCTAAAGAGCCTCTGGCACGGAGATCACTTCATTTCTCCTTGTTTCCTGTTGCCATTTCAAGAGTGCTCTCAGGTTTTCCGATCCTCTGTTGTCCTGTGCAGAATTACAGAGGAATGATGTTTCAGGATGGATATTGGCCCTAAAAATAACCAAAATGAATGCAGCTTTTATTTGAAATAGAAAGCTTAATGGAAAAACGTTCTGTATGAGAGAGAAAGAAGACAGTGTGAAACTTGGTCACAATATACTGTCTGTTAGTACATTTACACTTTTTCAACAAAGATAAGGAGAGGAATAAGAAAAAGAAGACTTTAGAATTTAGTTGGAAACAGTATTTATACTTATAGCCACCTGCAAAATACACGTTTATGACTTCTAAAATTAATGATTTGTTAATTATTAATATTTATTAAAAATATTCCAGCGTTTATTTAATTCCCATTTTTCTAAATATTTTAATTACAAGATTTGTTTTATAAATGTATATTATATAAATATTACAAGATTTTTTTTTATAAATTTATGTATGTATGTATGTATGTATGTGTGAATATATATATATATATATATATATACTGTATATACTGTGTACTGTATATATTATATCTGTCTTATGTCTGTTTGGTTTCCTCCTGTTCACTTTCTCTCCATTTTTGTAAGTAATCTATTTAAAATTAACATTAACACTTGACCAGAGCATATTTCTGGTTTTATATTAGACCTTGAAAACCTTTTATAGAAATAGTTCCTTAAATTACGGCACAGTCTAAAGGCTGAAACGGTACTGCATAGAGAAATAACCCACAGGAAACTAAATTAACATCTAAGCAGTACAAATAAACACAAGACATGGATGGCTGTCCTGTTTCTTTAATGCCTGAGGCTTTGGGAATGTATGTGGCCTTTGGTGGCTGCTCTGGTAACACCCATGGCATCCGCGGCACGCAGGACTAGGCGGGTTTCACCACTTATAAATACACCCACTAGACAAGGCCTAAATTCACACTGCAACCTCCCCGTCTCATGCCTGAGAGAGTGCGGTGAGCAGTATGGTTGATATCTACAGTATATTATGTGTGTGAACGTTTTGAGTATCAGTGTTGGTGGACTCTGCGTGTGTGTGTATATTTATAGTGCTGAAGAAATATAAGCCTACTCGTCTGCAAATCAATTTCATCTGACCCGTGTCCTGCAAGCCTGGACTTGGCGTTTAATCTCACACACGTCACTGTAAGATCAGGTTATATAAAGTGGATGGAAGGGCAACTCCGAGCACATGGCAGAAAGTCTTATCGCTCCTGAAATAAATGATGCTTATAGACGAATCAAGATGTAACACACATACACACTTAAAGCCATAGCTGTCAGAATTTTTCAGAATATCTTCTTTTATGTTCCACAGAAGAAGTCATACAGGTTTGGAATGACATTAGGGTGAATAAACAATGATAGCATTTTCATTTTGGGGTGAACTATGTCTTTAAGGCAAAGCAAGTAACTCTAATCTTTAGTAAACAGTATTACTCACCAGATGTTTGGCTCCGCCCATGACAACCACCCCAACAACCAGAAGGCCAAAATCTGCAGTGGAACCCTGTAGGTGAGCCTGATGTTTGCTTGAAGATTAAGTGAGTGAGTGAGTGGCACATCAGCCAGTCAGTGTCTCCTCCTGCTGTTGGTCAGGTTTATAGTGCAAATGTTAAGGGTCAGGAATCAGGCCTTCCAGAGGCCCAGCTGGATAATTCAAACACAAAAGGCCTGTCATATAGCAGAGTAAAGAGATAAAAATGGGTCACATGGGTTGTGAGAGATAAAAGAAAAGAAAAGCAAAGCAAAGCAAAACAAAAAAATAAAATACTAATAATTTAATAAAATAAAGCAAGGCAAAGCAAACAAACAAACAAACAAAAAAAAAACACAAAAAAGACTCAGAGTAGAGAAAAAAACAAAGAGAAGAGCAAATCAAAGCAAAACAAAAAAAGCAATTCAAAACAAAGCAAAGCAAAATAAAAACAAAAAGCAAAATAAAGCAAAACAAAATAAAAACAAAAAGCAAAACAAAGCAAACAACAACAACAACATTTCAAACAAAATAATGCAAAATAAAACAAAATAAACAAAAAGGCAAAGCAAAGCTAAATGAAACAAAACAAATTACACTTCTAACTTTTAACATGTATTATTTACAAAAAGAAAGCTCAGGTATATGAAAAGCATTCTTAAAGGTGTGTCAATACATGCCAAGTGACAAAAGCTTTTTATATGTTTTGAACGACACCCTGATGCATTCCAGGGTTCAAACAATAGAGCATGACGCTAGCAATGCCACAGCCATGGGTCTGATTTTCAGGGAATGCATAAAATTATAAAATGTATACCCTGAATGCAATGTCTGCTGCTTTGGATAAAAGCAACTGCCAAATGCATGAATGTAAATCTATCAGCCTGTGTAGGAGATCAAGGGTACATAAAGGAAAGAAAATATTGTTGAGAAAGTAATAGCGGGATGTTTCCCAGCATATAGAACCGCAGCGTAGTTCTTGGCACTAGTTCAAGCTCACTACTGGTCCCCAATGAGCCCACTGTAACTTAACGGTACAATTGAGATGCACATTTAAAGCCACATGGGTCTTGATTACCCTCAATAAATGCACAAAAATTCTGCTAAGATACTCAGTGGCTGCTTAAATAAATAAAGCAATGCCAAAAGCACCGCAGACCACAGTGTTTACACATTTTGGTGTCATTTCTTGACATTAACCTGGGAAAAGAGAAAGGATTTTAACATTGCATCAGCTTAACTTTTTATTTATATCAATTGCAACTGCCAACAACATGGACAACGTCCAAATCTGAAGGTTGTGGTCGGTGTACCACCATCCTCAGTCTCACATTATAAGTAACTCTAGTCCTCATGAATACAAATCTAGTGAGGTAAGAGTAATGCTGGTGATTAAGTGTTGCTGTATCCGTGCTCATCTCCATTTCCTGCTTACGAGGCTGCAAACTGTATGAACAGCTCTGTTTACTATATGCACTCATATCCTGGCAACATTGGCATCCCAGGAAAGAACTGTTGTTTCGAAGAACCTTCGTGGGTCTCTACAGGAAGGAAGTTCACCCTGCTCCACCCAGTAGGGGTCAGGGCCAGAACGTGTCAAGGGGTGGTGCACACGTCTCAGCACAGCAGGAAACAAAAAGAGAAATGTTGAAAAAATAAGCTTTTCTCTCAAAGCAACATTCAGGATGTGTACAGATCAAGAGGCTACTGGACACCCTGAGTAGACCAGAGTAATGTCTGCTTATATTCAGTGAAAATGTCTAGCTTTTTTATTTTATTTTATTTTAACCTTTCTACTAAAGACTGGAGAAGTAGAATAAAATATTTAAACAAAATCAATAATTGTGGGACCCAAAATTCTGAGTGTTTCAAGATTTTTAAAAAATGAAATTAGAATGTTAAATAAAGAGGAATCACACATGATGCACTAAAACAATTAAAGCTAGTTTACAGCACAGATTTATAGCTTCATTATCAGAATCTTTTTATCTTTCAAGAATCTCATTATGTTTGGTTTATGCAATATTCCTTTGAAAGATTCAAGATGTTTAAACAGAACAGACAGAGCCAGACTTAACCAGAGAACACCCCCTGCTTAAGTGAGCTGATGGGAATGCAAATATAATAAATGCTTTTTACAGTTAATGGCTTGTGCTCACCAAAAAGTCATGACTTCATGTCTGAAGATGTTTCAAATGTCTCAACTGAACTCCCTTATGGTATGTTTATGTGCATTTTCGAGTATGTACAATCCACCCCGATACTCGACCAACATATAATGTATCTCACAGAACAATGACTTCCATTCATACCACTGTAACGATCACCTGAAATACTTCTACAGTGAAGGTTTAAATAAATAAATAAATATAAAAGACTTGAGCTGACTTTGCACACACAACTGTAAGGATGCTTAAAAAACAATTCTATTAAAATTTGCAAAAAGTCTGCAGGTAATGAATTACCACTACGTGGCGCTATCCAAATAATCCAAACTGTCTCTAACAACTTCCCTCTTGAACAATGAATCAGCTGTATTAAGTCTGGTTCTGCTTCATGGCCTAACACAGTAAGCAAAATTGTTTAATGTACAAAATGTTTGAGAAGTGGGACAAAACAGGGTGCCAAATTTAAAAAAAATAATAAAACCATATGGGCTTGGGGCATCTGGGGGTTCCCTGGGGGTGGGTTTCTTGGGGGGTTCGGCGCTGGGGCTGCGACCTTGGCCTGGATGGGGTATTGG